>JAAEAF010004729.1:0-84192 GCA_011037195.1 Triatoma infestans | reverse complement strand
TGAACCTCCACCACTCATCCACACTAGCGAGTGAACCCCCACCACGCATCAGAGAGAAAGAGCCCCTCTCGAGAGAGAGGAGAGGAGAGGCCAGTTGGATATATATACGAGAGACAGAGTCAAAAGATATATTCTGTTCACAGTCTCACACTTGAATTGTACACATCGTTTAGCCACTCAGTCAGTCTGTTCAGTTCTTGTAGTGTAAAGTATACAGTCCTTGGCAGTCAGTCATATTCATATATATCAATTATATATCTTATACCGATATTGAGGTGTTATTTATCTATCAACATCTACAACCAACATCTCCTCCTACAAACATTACACAGTGCAAAGATGTCGTCATCACTCCTAGCTTTACCGTAATTTTTATTTAAGACTTTTTCCAGGGAATAATGATTTGTAGGTGGATTCTAGGGGGGGGGAGGTATCTGTGATATTAAATATCGAATATTATTGCAGTATTGTTCTTGACTGTGACATGTGGACTACAATGTAATCACATTATAGTATTATCTTGCTAGCCTATTACTATTGCCTATTTGTTATAACCAACATGTATCCCCGACCACACCATATTTATGCTAGGATAAATAAACTTTGAAAAAGAAAAAAATTCAAATTTGAATAAAATGTCTCAACATTATAATTGTGGTAATTGCAATAATTAAAGAATGTCGTGTGAGTGTTTCATACCAGATTTGATTGCTCTTATTGCTGGGATCAGATCAGCTGTTTACGTGCACTTTTATTTAGGAGATATGTAAGAAACATATCTCAACAAAATAAACTGATTACAAGCGTCGAAGATAAAGATTATTATAGTTGAATAATATTTTTACGAAGCGTGGGAACTGGTTGGCCATCTGATTTCAGTATTATATTAAAAACTAAGTCATGTAATAAGTTAATTTCTCGGTGAAGTTAATAAAAATTACTATAACAGAATGAAGTAAAAAAAAAAAAAAAATATATAGTTCAATACAGCTGCAATACACACTATTTAGTGCATATAAACATAATCTATTAGAATAGTGAACTTTCACGATTTTAGTTGCCCCAGTCACATCAATATGGCATTGTAACATAATATAGTAATTAAAAAACAATTGACAAGATTACATTATACTTCCTCTTACGAAGTAAGGAGAAAGTAAAAAAAAAATCTGATGTGAAATACTTGCACATTTTCTCTTACAGCATAATACTACAATAATAACATTGACGAATTTTCTTTAAAATAGAAATATTTAATCAGTTAACTAAGATTTATAAATATAACGTTGGTGGGACACCAACTTAATATTTTAAATGTTTATATTGAAGTTCTAAAGTCAGCGCTAATAACGGTTCAAAAAATCCAAATAACGTTTAAAATCTAACATCGCATATTCCTTAGAACTATCGACAATCAATATATTCCATAAAATGTTCAAATAAAAATGATTCGTTAATATCTATGCAATTAGCATTTCAGTTTAACGAATATTAGGGAAAGGGAAAGGATTGTGAGTTTCGGTCTTTAAAAAAAAAAACAAAAAAAAAAAAAAAAAAACTTCTTGCCAAAGTTTCGACAAATATATTGTCTTTTTCAAGGCATAAAAAATAAAAAAAAAACTATTAAATAATCTTCAAAACATATCAAACTTGAAAACTTAGGTTTAATTTTGGAAATAAAAAGTTGAGAACACCTCAATAACTTAGAGAATAGTGAACAAATGATTTCAACTTTTTATTTCCAAAATTATACACAAGTTTTCAAGTTTGATATGTTTTGAAGATTATTTAATAGTTTTTTTTAATTTTTTTAAAAAGACCGAAACTCACAATCCTTTCCCTTCATATAAGTAACGGTCGAGAAGAATCTTCCATAATTAGGGAAAGGATTAGCTCAGTGATGATTTACTGGACTCCCACGAGAAGAATCCGATTATGAGACCAATGTTACTCTTAGATTTTCTCTACCTATGAACCCCTTCAGCTCGCTATTCGGTGATGGGCAATGTTGTCTGTTCTCGAGAGGCCGGCAATTGTATTGAGAATTCACTGTCGTTGCGAGAAAATTGACAAAACACTCCGAACCTTCTCCTATATAAGGAGGGAAATGGAATTCTTCTTTTCAGTGCAAATTTTATAGATTCAATCATTAACCTTGTCAGATTTTACTAGGCTAATACATTCTGACTTATAGCTTATGTTTTTTTCATTTTCACTTCATTAGTCGGTTTTATCACCTTCACTGTTAGAATCGGTAGGTAATTAATTAAGATCAAAAGTTTACAAAGTTTGTCAGCAGCTGCTTCGAAACTCAAACCGGACAGCAATAGGTTACTAATCGTTAAAATCTCAGTTGAGATAAACGAAAAATTGATATGCTTAATGTTTTTTTTTTCTTGTAATTATTTTTCTGCCAAGTCAGATCGGGAGAACGGCTTTAACCGCTTGCTATTCAGATCTGCTGCATCTTTCATCACACAACGCTGTATACAACTAACCAAGTAGTTCGGAAAGAAAAATATTAATGAATTTTTACATCTTAGAATACCGCATAATGATAGCATAATTGTAGTTTCTTATTAACTAAATATTATTTAATAGTGCCTCAGAAATATATAAAATATATGTATATAAGTCACCATGATAGCTGAATGGTTATAGGCATGGACGGGCATGGTGTGGTTCTGGGTTCGATTCCAAATCTTGGCTTTGGTTTTTATTTAGCCTACAAACTTTTACTAATTATTCACACATTCCAATCCAAACTACTCCGACAGATTGCTTCTTACTTGTCACAAATCTCACTCTTCATAACGATCTCAACATACTTTTCGTACTACAACTTGCCATGATAAAATACATCAAATGCCATGCCGCTCTCTTTTATTGCTATAAACCAATTGTACAATCATTCGCCTCTACTACTTTCCCAGACAATCTTTCACACCGTTTTAATCGCCAATAGCCCCGAGATTTACTTCATAATTGATCAAGCATTTCTACTACATCCCTTAGAGACTGCTACCATTGGAGTTTCTCTCCTCTTGCTTTTCACCGCTAGATATCTCTCAGCCTATTTGCTCTTATATTATATTATATTGTAACGCAGCCAGTGGTGCCATCTAGGAGAGAAGGTAGGAAACTCAAGTTCTCTTAGTGGCCGCTAGGAAGCGGTGATTCGATGCGCTCTAGTTCTCTCTGGAAGGATTAAGAACGTTCTAGAAGATTCTCCACCTGTATGAATAGTAGGACCGCAGAGAGTTGAGAGAGTATTTCCAGTTACAAACGAAGTCACTAGTTTGTGAAAAGTGTATAAAAAGTGAACAAAGTGAACTTTTGTGATTTAAACTGTGAAGTAATCATTATTAAGTGTTGTATTTTGTAATTTATTGGTATAAGAATAAATTGGTGTTTTCTTTATTGAAGTTTAGTGTATTTTATCTATACGAACCCACTTAAAACTAGTGGCAGACGTTACAATATTGTCATATATATATGTTTATACAGATTGTAAATTTTTAAATAAAGTAAAAAAAAAAAAAGAAGTTTTATTTGAGTAATATAATATATAGTTATATAATACTGTAATATATAGTAACATATAATATTGTATGTTTGCCATTCGCCTCCTTCCACGATTCCTAATCAATAATTGGACTTAAAGCCTACTGAAAAAAATAAACATTACTTTGATCAGGTGTATCTGATTGTTGCCTTATCGACCAGGAAGTTTCGAGGGTTAAATTATTTTTTTCCAGGTTAAAAATCAGATACATCTGATCGATCACATTCTACCAACAATTGCAACAATTTTAGACATTACTTTGCTTTTCTTTAATTTTATATTTACAATACATAGGCTTCATTGGCTGTTGCGTTATACGTTTTTTTTTATTTAATACTACTATATTTCATATATTCTAAAATGTACACATATATCACACATATATAAAACAGTCCTGTGCAAATCAAAATTTTCCATTCTGATTTTATTCTATATCAATTTTGATCTTGAAAATAAGAAAATTCACTAATTATAGCTTGAGAGTTCATTTAACATTAAGGTTACAAAATCAACCTTTAAATATGAACATAATATTTGCAAGTGAAATAAAACTTATTAAAAGTTTAAAATACCAATAATATCTTTTATTTTTTCGCTCTTAAACGATAGAACGATTCACGAGGATTGATTCCGTTACACAGATATAGTTATAAATTTAGATTAAAAAAAAAAAACTTTGTCTTGCACAGGAGAATATGTTAAACGTGTATTTCTAGTGAAAACTAAATTTCGAATCCTGATGAAACAGCATTAGAAACATCGTCATCCGAAATTATTTGAATATTAGACCAGCAGATGAGGTTATGAAGGCATTTGCTGAAAATGGGTTTTGCAAATGAAAATTTGCTGAAAACAGAACAGCATGTTCCGCTTTTGAAGCAAGATGTGAAGGCAAAATGACTTGCGGAAGACCAGTAAGGAAAACTTGGGAAGAGGCAGTAAAGGAAGCCTTGAAAAAAACAAATCTGGACTGGTAAAGAAGAAGCGTATTGGTTCAGAACAGAGAAGAATGGTTAATGCCCTCACACTGCTAAGCGGTATACGAGCTATTGATTAAGAAGAAGAAAAAGAAGAAGAACCAAATTTCGAAACTCTGACACGTAATGAGAGAAAGTAAAAAATGGAAATAAGAAAGTTGTTTCAAAATTAACAAACTAAACCAAATAAATAAATACAAAATAAATGAATTTTTAAGTAAAAGTTAAAACATATTTCCGCTAATACCGACAAATAAAAAAATGCTTTCTCCAAGAATGTATTTTTTTTTTTTTTTTGTTGATATCTACAAAATTTAATTAATGAGGAAGATGAAAAAAAAATATTGATACTGTGAATATAATATTATGTCACGGACAGAGATTGTGGATTATCGCGGAAGTTTGGTGGATTAGTAACCTTTAGATCCAGCCAAACTGCTTCATCAATAACAAGTGACTGGCATGGAAGTGCACTATACTGGTAAGTTGGTCCAGCCACATAAATAGTGTAGTAAGAATATTATAAGAGAGAAGATTTAATTTCAATAGGTAATATAAATACATACATATATGTATAATATGTTGCTTACATATATGTGGGTATTATATAGTGTTATATAACTATGTCCACCATTCACATTCACTAATTAAATTGGTGACCTGCTATCGATATAAAACTGTACTACTTTTATATAAATCTTGTTTTATATCATATAATTTTGGGGATTTTTTTTTTTACGTTATTACTTTCCTCTTACTCCTAGTAAGAGGAAGTATTGTAATTGTGTCAAATTTTTTAATCGAGTTTTCACCGGAAATATCAGTTTTATGGTCCCCTGAGTCCAAAAAACTGGTGCGAAACACTCATACAACTTTTCTCTTACTCCTGTTCTCAAAATTATAATAATTGACAAATGTTATAGTTTGTATACCAAATATAACGAAATTCGTCGAAAACTGAAAAAACTGTTCATAAAAACGCACTTCCGGCGTATTAATTTTCTTATAACTTGGAATTTTGGCCATCTATTTATTTCTTAATAAATTTTGTTTAGATAATAGAATTATATAAACAGCTATGATAGTACTTTAGAGGAAGCTGTAACCCCAACCCTCCTCCAAACGTGGTGCCCTTAAATGAATTTTTCCAGAAAATGTTTTAAATAAAAGATGTACATCTTTGCGTGTTTAGTTTATATACGAACTTTCAAGATAATCGTCGGTGCTGTTTTTGAGAAAATCGCGAAAAAGTGAAAAAAAATCATTTAGTAAAGTGTTAAAACAAACGCACTTCCGGTTATCCAATTTTTTCAAACTCGGAATTTCAACAACGACTAATTACCCCTCCACCAGAAGTCTAAACTAAATCTTCCTTCCCCCAGAAGTGCCCTTAAATGAATTTTCCCGGAGAAATGTTTGAAATAAAAGTTGTAGCTCTTTGTATGTGTAGTTGATATAACAAGTTTATAGAAAATCGTCATTTTTGAAAAAATTGCAAAACGTAAAAAAAAACAACTAGTAAAGTAGTACTTCCGGTTAAGAAATTTTGACAGATAACGCACCGTCAGATCCCATGGTGATACCTAAACGTAATATCAAGTTTCAACTTTCTTCGGTTTTTCGTTTTTGAGCTAAGCTCCTCACATACAAACACATACACTCACACACACACCTCTGTGTGTGTGTGTGTTTGTATGTATGTAAAAAGCATAGCCCAAAAACAAAAACTCGTAGAAAGTACAAACTTGACAGTCCGTTTAGATATCACTATGGGATCGGACAAAAGGTTATCTGTCAAAATTCCTCAACCGGGTAGTACCTCTTTACTAGTTTTTTTTTTTTTTTTTACTTTTTTGCAATTTTCTCAAAAATGGCTCTAACCATTTTCTTGAACCTTTGTACACCAACTACACATATAAAGAGCTACAACTTATATTTTTCAAACATTTGTCCGGGAAAATTCTTTTAAGGGTACTTTTGAGGGAGGAGTGGAGTTACGGTTTCCTCTAAAATGCTATTTCAGTTTATTCACAATTCTCTCATCTAAATAATATTAATCAGAATTAAATATGTTGTTGAAATTCCGAGTTTGAAAAAGACCGGAAGTACGTTTTTACCAGAAAGTATTTTTCAATTTTTGTGATATTTTCCATAAAAACACTTCGGAATTTCATTAAATTTGATATCCGAACTATAAAACTTATCAATCACAATTTTGAAAACTGAGTAAGAGAAAGTTGTATGAGTGTTTCATACCAGATGTTTTTTTTTATAATATGAGCAGCTTAAAAGCTCGGTAATAGAATAATTTTCATTCTTATAACTACTTATTTCCATTATATTTTACATTATTACTCTATTTAAAGAAAGGATAGTATTTATAAAACGCAAATAAATATTAGTGCATGCTTCTTAGCCCCATAACTATCACGGTATTATCATGACTAAGCAATCTAGATGAAAATTTCTTTATAATTCAGTCATCAAGATCTCATTTGCTATGATCATTAGCCTTCTTTAAACAGCAAAAAGTTAGTGGCGGTTGGTGGGTCATACGAGTATATGTTCCCAAATTAGTAGTAATTTAAAGTCAAATTTGTTTAAACTATGTCTTTCATTTCAAATACTTACAATATATAAAAAAAAATTTTAATTAATATGGTAGATTAAGAACTTATCTTATAGTATGAAATCGGATATTCTTCATGCACCCAAAGTGATCGCATCATTTTCCTTCGGATAAGGCTTGCAAGGAAAAAAATCTGGTGTGAAACACTCACACAACTTTCTCTTACTCTACTTCTCAAAATAGTAATTGATAAATTTTATAGTTTGTGTACCAAACTTAATGAAATTCGTCGAAAACTGAAAAAAACTGTTCAGTAAAAGCGCACTTCCGGTTTACTAATTTCCTTGAAACTCGGAATTTTGGCCATCTATTTATTTTTAATGAATTTAATTTGGATGATAGAATTGTATAATCAACAATGATAGCACTTTAGAGTAAAACATAACTCCACCCCTCCCCTAAAAAGTGCCCTTAAACGAATTTTCCCAGAAAAATGTTTTGAATAAAGTTGTAGATCTTTGTATGTTTAGTTTATATAAGAAGTTTCAATAAAATCGTCGGAGCCATTTTATGAGAAAATCGCAAAAAAACGAAAAAAAATCGTTTAGTAAAGTGGTAAAGTAAACGCACTTCCGGCTATCCGATTTTTTTGAAACTCGGAATTCAACAACATATTCTATTCTAATTAACATTATTTAGATAATAGAATTGCCTAATAAACTGAAATAGCACTTTAGTACTCCGCCATAATTGCCCTTAAATGAATTTTTCCAGAGAAATGTTTCAAATAAAAATTGTAGCTCTTTGTATGATATGTAATTGATATAATAAGTTTGAAGAAAATCGTAAGAGCCATTTTTGAGAATAACGCAAAAAATAAAATAAAAAAAGTAGTAAAGTGGTACTTCCGGTTGAGGAATTTTGACAGATAACGTGTTGATACCTAAACGGAATATCAAGTTTCAACTTTCTGCGGTTTTTCGTTTTTGAGCTATGCTGTTCACACGCACACACACGCACAGACACACCATTTGCTGAAAATCACTTTTTTGGTCTCAGGGGACCTCAAAACGGATATTTCCGGTGAAAACTCGATATTGAAAATTTGACACGATTACAATATTTCCTCTTACTAGGAGTAAGAGAAAGTAAAAAATCTGGTGTGAAACACTCACACGACTCTCTCATTTGTACCAACCTAAAAACCCGGCCAGTAATGCCAATAGCATAGAACCAATTCCATATATTTGAAGTTTAACGCGACAGCCGCAGATGCAAAAATCTATTACTTTCTCTTACTCCTAGTAAGAAGGAAGTATGGTAATCGTGTCAAATTTACGATATCCAGTTTGCACCGGAAATATCCGTTTTAAGGTCCCCTGAGTCCAAAAAAGTAGTTTTTAGAAAATGGTCTCGGTGTGCTTGTTTGTATGTGAATAGCATAGCCTAAAAAACGAAAAATCGTAGAAAGTTTAAACTTGACATTCCGCTTAGGCATCACCATGGGATCCGACAGTAGGTCAGCTGTCAAAAATTCCTCAACCGGAAGTATCAGTTTACTAAATAATTTTTTTCACTTTCATGCGATTTTCTCAAAAAAGCCTCTTCAAACTTAACAATATCAACTACACATACAAAAATATACAACAATTTTTTATTTAAAACATTTCTCCGGGAAAGTGCATTTAAGGACACGTTTTGGGAGAGGTGTGGGGTTAGGTATCCCTCTAAAGTGTTATTTTAGTTTACAATATACAATTCTAAATCATCTAAATAATATTAATTAGGATTAAATTTGTTGTTGAAATTCCGAGTTTGAAAAAAAAAATCACATGACCGGAAGTATGCTTTTATTACTGAAATGTATTTTTCAGTTTTCTAGTATTTTGTCGAAAATGGCTCCAACGATTTTCTTTAAAGTAGTTATATGAACTACACATATAAAGAGCTACAACTTTTATTTGAAACATTTAAGGGGGCTTTTAGGGGAGGGGTGGGTTATGTTTTTGTCTGAAGTGCTATCATGTTGATTATACAATTCTACTGTAACGACAAGATAGAGAACACAAGCCTTTCCGAGAGAAAACTGACTCTCCCTGGTACTCTCTGACTTAAGCAGGCTAGAGTGGGGAGAACCTGTATATAAGCCAGTAAGAGATCTAGACATCTATCTATCAGATTCAACCATATACATCACATCGTGTCATAACTCTACACTAACCCTTTATTCTATAAAATCATTACAAGTCCAGTGCAGTTTGTGTAGACTTATAGCTATATTATAACAGTGTCTTCATATCTCGTCTAATTAATTAATCCCAATTTCTCTCCTCATCAACTCCATTGGACTACCATCCAAACAAAATTAATTAGAAATAAATAGATGACCAGAATTCAAAGTTTCAAGGAAATTAGTAAACCGGATATGCGCTTTTACTGAACAGTTTTTTTCCCAGTTTTCAACGAACTCCGTCGAATTTCATTAAATTTGGTACACTAAGTATAAAAAATTTGTCAATTACAATATTGAAAACTGGAATAAGAGAAAGTTGTGGAGTTTTCAAACCAGCTTTTTTTTTTTTATTTTATTTTGAAAAATAATTCAAATAAAAGTAATACGTTTACATCTGTGCAATCTCAATTTAAAGAAAATCTTGCCAAATATTTTTTGAGATAATTCAAAAAAACTCAGTAACCTATGTTATAAAGTTGCTCTTCCGTTTAGGCGGAAATTTGATTCAAATTTAGAATTCTAGCATCGCTTCTAACGTATATTAATATTTTATAGATTGTAGAATCATACTCGTACATTGCTTTGAAGTAAGTAGTACTTTAGAGGTAGTAAACCTTACGATACTGTTCTCCCAGAATCCCCGAAAAGATCAAGTTTTCCTGGCAAAATATTTCTAATGAAAGTGTTTGTTATTTATTTATGCAGATTATTATTATTATTATTCGGGTGCCTAATGGCGTGGGACCTAAGCCTATGTGGCTTTTATCCCCCCGATACCCCCATATTCCCTTAATTGATCTCCCCCGGTAGCTTACCGGTTAATCTGCAATATCCCAAGATATCCCTAAACTCCAATTCGCCCAGGCAATCCTGCGAGAGTGGTGCCCTCCCAAATACGCGAAACCCAAGTGTGCCCAGTCACTATCCCCACTAAGGTCCTTAGACCTGTCCTACTGAGGGATAGGAGATACTCCGAAATTCCATGCTTACTAGCTTTTGTAAATCTTTTAGCTTGGAGGCACCCCTGCGTGCAGATTACAAAAAAAATTAAAGAAAATCTTTGAAACCACTTTCGAGAAAATCGTAAAAAAAAAAAAACTGAAAGAACTTACGGTTGATGGATTTTGCCCCCAAAAACTTCGTGTCAGATGCGGTGTATAGTATGTAGGCAGAATATGAAGTTTGAGGTTATTGCACCATTCACGTACATACATACATACATACAGACCATTGGCTAAAGACATTTTCTTCGTACTTGGAGGACCTCAAAACATTTATTTCCAGTGAAAACTCAATTCTGAAAATTTTACATTATCGCAATGTAACTTCCCCTTATTAAGAGTAAGAGAAAATAAAAATATTCATTAAAATCAAAATAAATAATATTTATTTTTTTCCTGTTTAAGTTAAGGGGGGAATTATTACATTTGAATTGTGTACCGTGGCTTGTGAGGGATGAGGTTACTGAGTTGTGTGCTATGTGTAATTTGGGGCTTACTGAGGACATGTTCTATTTCTTAGCGGTATGCCCTAATCTATGTGATTTTAGAACACGTTTTTTTTTGGATACTCCAACGCTCAGTGCTGGTGAGATTGTTGGCGCATTGTCCTCATTCACTGATCGCCTTCCGATTCTCAGGTTCACTCGCCATGCATTAAAGTTACGGTCACATTATTATTAGCTCAGTTCTTTTTCTTTTTGCATTGTATTGTAATAAGACTCTAGTGGGTGCGTACCTAGTTTTATCTAGTTTTTCTTTATATAGAAACCCGTTTTTTTTTTTATTGTAGTATATTATAATAAGATTATTATAGTGATTTTCTTTTTCTTTCTGTTTTATATATGTCTATTTGTTTATTGCATTAACCCATATTGCAGAAGCCCATATTAAGTTTGTTTGTTGTTGCTTAAGTTTGTTTGATTATGCTTCCTTTATCAGCTTTGTATTTCATTCATATATTATTCTAATAGAAGGTTGTCCTTTTTCTTTGTTTCTTTTTGTGAGAAAATTATCATTTAGAAGTAAACTCCGGCAGACGGCTTTTGCCATGCCCAGTAAATACTGTGTAATTTCATGTAGATTTTGCAGTATGTAAATATACTGCTCTTGGTATTTTTTTTGTCTTTTCTCTTTGTCAAATAAAAGTATTTTATAATAATAATAAATAACATTTATTTTATTTATTATTATTTCTTAAGATCTTATTATTTAATTCTAATCCTAGTTCTAACAACTAGAAGTAGTTTAGCGTAAACAAGGTAAAAACTTGTAAATACTTGTATGTAAATAGAGTGTAATAATTTGACCTGCAGTTTAGCTGCTGAATTAGAACTTGCCAATAGGCATGCTAAACCGATTAGTTGCATACATCAACTGCTCCTTCAGGTACAGGTTTTGTAAATTTCCAAAGATACAATGTAAGTGCTGTTCATGCGGATGGAATAACACGGAACCCCTAATCAATGTTTAGAATAAACTTTGAAAAGCAATTGAGTTTCTCTCAAAGAATGCAGTTTACACGTCTGCAGATTGGAAAATATGAAAGTTGTCTTAAGTTAACAATTTATCACATTACTTTATAAATCTTATTATTTTTAGATAAAAAGTTCTTAAATAAACTAAAAATGTTAATAAGGTTGCAAATGAGTTATAGTGTTCATGCTGCGCCCTGGTACCTTTCACCAGTATCTCAAGATCCATTTACAAACAATTTACCAGACTCCGCAATTGAGTGACGTCACGCTAAGACTCAGTTTTACTCAGAGTGCAAAAGTCACAACTAAAGAACAGGAACTTCTAGCTTAAATTAACTAGACGTTCATACAGTGCAACTGAGAGAGAAATATTTCATAGCAAGAAAATAGCTGAGGATTTTACTGGAAGAAAATATGTATGAAGAATGTTCTCTTAAGAGTTAAAAAATTGTTGTTAAACTGTCGCATAACAAATATGACAAATATGGTATTATTTACTACAGTAAACGTTGAATTGCCCTTAATATACTGTAACGCTTCTACTTTCTATAATTTATTTGTTTAATTGCACTAATAATTATTTCGATTACTTTTTTTATGTTGTTGCAAGAAACTAGATTTTGATTGAATTAGCTCATGCGTAGATTTCCATCTTTAATGTATCTTGCAATACTTCGAGGACTGCTCCACCACTTACATAAAATTAAAGACAATATAAAAGCTACAAACTCCAGGTCAAAGAAAAGTTTTTTAATTGAAAATTTCGAATTCCTTTGAGAAATTTTTTGTCGGTGATTAACATCAATTTTATTTTGTCTCACTAGTTAAAACGGCGAAAATTCAAAATGGCGGACTTACGTTTGATCTAGTTTTCCGCCATAATTGATTTCGTTTAAAAGGAGCACTTCCACTAGCAGTACATTGAATAAAGCGCTCCCGCTGCCTTCTCCACAGGTGAATTCGACCATTAGAAGGATAAAAACCAAATCGCTATTCATCTGTGAACAGCCCCTACTTACACAATGATTCCTAGTTAGAATAGGCCCTGAATTCTTTGTAACGTCTGACACAAGTAAGATCGGTTCTGTACTTTTTCGAAGTAGAACTGTACTTGTACGAAGAGTTAAGATGTGACTTTTGATGTGTACTAAACTACATTAAAATAGTATATGTTATTGTGTAAAATTTCAAGCATTTTCATCGACGAGTTTTTCAGATAGAAGATAGAAAACAATTAGTGCCACATCTGCTTTAAGCTCGTGATGAAAATTTGCTGGCCTATATCAAAAGAAATAAACTTGCCGTTAATGGATCCCAATAGTGAGAGAATTGTAAAAAGTTATTTCAACTAACTGACGAAGTTGAATGTAGATTGGTAGCACTAAATTCTGAATGGATTTCTCAAGTTAATAAAGTTATTTCAAATGAAGAAGTTGTGTCACCTGGGCTATCTAACACGTTCTATGGTAAAAGATAGTCCGTTACATGTGCATACAAGTAACCGAGAAAACCGAGATCCTCTAAGTGGAAGATGGAATCAAGGACCTCCCCTCCGTTAAGAAAATTCAAGTCAATAGAAAGTTTCTTCAAGAGATTTGAACAGAAGACTGTGGTGAGAGTCAAAGAAGTGAGTGTAGCGGAAGACAAGGCTACATAGCAAAGAATATGTTGGTTTAATGACGTTGAACAATCAGGTAACTTCAGTAAATGTAATAAATCAGTATTTAATGTTGAAAATCTATCGTTTGGTTTTTGGAATGTGAATGGTTTTCAAAATCTCTTTGAATTAGATCGTAAGGAAAGCCCGAAAAGTTTCCAAATGGGAGTGTTGCATGAGTAAAACGGAACATGTCTAAATTCAACTCAATTTAATTGAAAATAAATTCACACGGATATTTTGCAAGATATTCTCTGTCACCAAAATATTTTCTCTCACCAAAAATATGATTTCTCAAAAAACTAATATAAAAAAAACTTAAATTATTTGAATATAAATTCCATTTTTTGAGTTTTAACTTCACAATATTTTTGAATAACTTTTTCATTAAAATTATTTATTTGAGAAATTATGTACTAACTGCTATTATAATTATAATGTTAGGAATGGAAAGACCTTTATTTTTTCGGGTAATGTCAATTGAGAAAATTTAATTTTTAATTTTTAAAAATTTCAATTAAATTTTTTAATTTAATATTTTTTTTTTTTTAATATTTAACAGTAACCCCATCTTGATATACCTATAAAATAATAATTATTTTTATGTATATTTTTATTCTATAAAAAGCATTATTGAATAGAAAAAAAATATTTTACCGTTAAACTTTTAACGAGCACAATAATTTTTTTTTTTTGTAATATAGCCTATAATATCGCAGACAATCACAATCAACGCTGACCGGCGAGCAGCTACAGTCGAACTAGTTGGGTCACATTATTAAGGGAAGCTTGTCGGAAATAACCGAATGTGACCATTTATTGACACTGCGTTAGCAGGAGCGTCCAACATCAAGCAGCACTTGATGCAATAATTCTTTTCTAAAATCGGATTTATTAATGGTATTTATGTAATAATTATGTAGCCCGCAAGGGATATCCTGTTGCATGCATTTATTTGGGGAGTAGCGATCCCACGGGTTACCATAGCTCAGTGCTCCATGCACTTCGTCAGAACAGTACACAATACACATAAACTACGCTTTACAGACAAGGATAAACACAGTACACAAACTAGGGTCTCCGTTCCTAGGTAACTGGCGTAAGCCAAGGGAGTAGGATTGGATTAGCTCAGTGGTAGCGCGCTGGACTAGCAAAGCGGAGGTCCCGGGTTCGAATCCAGCATGCTGCCCTTGGATTTTCTCATCCCAGAAGCCTCTGCAGCTCACTGTCCGTGTTAGGCAGAGTTATCTATGGCTAGAGAACATTGCTCAGTGGCTGGCAGTGCACTGCGAAGGCTCCGGGGCACAATAGATCTTTCAGGTCGCAGTTGAATATGCTCTATAACAAAAAAAAAAATCGTGGGTATGCAACCGGTGAGATTCTTATGTCTGACTGTAGCTTACTTGTAGCATTAGTTCTAACGGGGTGCAAGGAATATCAAGTACTCCATCCCATTGTCTTTATATATATATATAATGTGTGTGTGTGATGTGTGTTTTGTTTTTCTAGATGTGATACATTAAGAGTTTATATATTTAACAGTTTTAATTATTGTTTTTTTAGGTATGCATATATTTATTAGGAAGCAATTATTTGTAGTTAGTAAGTTTATAGTTAGGCCCGAATTTTATAGCTATGGAATCCATTGAACAAAATAAATATATCGGATGATGAGAAACTTTCTCATCAGCTTCGTTGTTTCTAACAGTAAAGACTTTTGGGCTTCCTCCAGGAACTGGGAATACCAGTGCAATTCTTAACCATCCGTTAAGCTTCTGGCCATTTAGCTGAGAGACGATTGGGATTTCCCTAACTATATCTAGCTCATGCATACCATAACACTAGATCTTGATATATCCGCATCTTCTCGGTCTACGATTCACTAATGTCTTCCAAGGGATTCCCGACATCAGTTATTTGCGCTGCATCTTAGGGGCATTTAAAATTAAATGTCTTGCCCATATGCACGACCGACATGTGATCATATATTAGTCCCAGTACCTCTTTAATCCTTTTTTTATTATTATTTTATTTATTTATTTATTCAATTCTGTTACAGTCTTAGAGGCATACAGATTGAGTTGACCTGAACTCACAAATAGATCACACAAAAAAAAAGTAAACATACAGAGTGAAAAATAATAATATACAGAAAAAAGAAAAGACACTTAATATCTTGTTGAGAACGTATAAAGACAAACAAAATATATATATATATAAATAGGATACAGATCCATTATAATAAGAAAAAAACAGAGAACGATAATGAAAAAATATTTAAAAAAACTAATTTAGTAATAGTGATGCCAAATTTCGGTCTCCAACGAAAGAAAAGTTAATATTAACATAAAATACATTGACATAGCTAACATAAAGTATTCCTTATTTTACACATATACGTACAAAAAGTAAAAATGTCATTAATTTTGTTCAAATAATTTGATTCAGAGAAGTCGAGCAGATTGATCAGTGCCTAGCCAGTATTATCGTAGAGACAGAGATATTTTCCAAGTAATTTACATCTAAAAGAAGAAAAGGCAGTACATTTTATAATGGAGTGATTAATATTGTCGGGTTCATTCAGCGGACACAGATTACAGATATTGTCTATACAAAAGTCATGTTTCTTATTATTTAAGTAAACTGTACATCTTTTTTTTATAAGCCAGTCATAGCTGAGCTATAAGTCTTAGTTTAGAAATATGAATATTAAGAGACAAATAGCATCCTTTTTCCATATTAAAACTGCAAACATGCCTGTACAGTAAGTTGTATCGATTATTTAAAATGAGCTCAATATCCCTGGAGAACAAATGATTTTTAAATGAGTTGATCAGGCCTTGGAGATTGTCCAGTACTATTTTCGAATTCTGTGTCTCCAGATTTCCTCGGCACCAATAGAGACCAAGTAATTTTTTAGAGAAAGAACCAAATTAAAAGGCATATTATACACCTCACTCAAATTCAAATAGTCTCTGGTAACAGGCTTTAGGTAGCCGATCGTCTGGCATCTCAAGTAAGAGAGACCACCATTTCTCCTAAAGATATAAAACTCTGAGTGAATCCTACCGCATTCAACCCTAACAAGTGAGACGGGCGTGCTCTTCGGGTGGTGTAATTACAATTTTAAAAATTTCAATTGGCCTCTTTCAATTAAATTGGAATATTTGGATCCCCAAATTTCGGATAAATATAATAGTACATTTCCAGAGATTGAGTCATAGAGTGTAAGGTTTGAATCAATGCTATCGCTCTTATATTTTTTGAAAAGGGCTAAAACGGAGGCAGTGGCAGTCGCATGTTTAGCAAGAAAATATTTTGGGGTCAGAGAGAATTTTGCAGATGGAGAAAAGGGCACACCAAGGTGCACAAAATTTTTGGAATACTCGATATGCTATCCTTGATACATTAACCGCTTAATCCGGGAGCGATTTCCACCCTTAGTAAATACCATGGCAAAGATTTTACTCGTATTTACTGTAAATAGATTCTCTTCATAATATTCTTTTAAGATTTCCAGATTGCGTTGTGCAGAAATCCAGGTAGGTGATAACAATACCATATCATCTGCATAGAGAATCATCTGCAGATCCATGTTTTTATTTAAAGAAAGGCCAGTGGCATTGCTTTTGACAAAGTACTCAACTATATCTGAGGTGTAGAGAGAAAAAAGTAACGATGATAATACTTCTCCCTGTAGAATCCCTTCTGAAATGGGAATCTCAGAGGAAATGGCATCGTTGGTATACATCACCATCGAAGCATTGTTATAAAAAATTTTAAGTATTGTTAAAATCTTACGACTTATACCCAGGCTAAGTAGTTTATGCCACGGTTTTTGATGGTTGATCGAATCAAAAACCCTTTTTTAATCCATGAAAACCGCAAAAACTTTACTTCTTTTTTTTCTGAGGTTGATATTAACAATTCCTGATAAAGTAAACACACAGTCCCGGCATCCTCTGTTCTTACGAAATCCCATTTGCTCCTCTAGGATTAGATGGAATTTATAGGAGTAGTTTATGCCACGGTTTTTGATGGTTGATCGAATCAAAAACCCTTTTTTAATCTATGAAAACCGCAAAAACTTTACTTCTTTTTTTTCTGAGGTTGATATTAACAATTCCTGATAAAGTAAACACACAGTCCCGGCATCCTCTGTTCTTACGAAATCCCATTTGCTCCTCTAGGATTAGATGGAATTGTTCAGCCCATCCGTAAAGCCTGTTGTAGATAATTTTAGTGAAAATTTTGGTAATGCAGTTAAACATTGCAATACCACGATAGTTAAAGGGGTCAAGGGGGTCTCCTTTCTTGTAAATTAATTTCATTTTGGCTGATGACCAAACTTTTGTAAGATTCTCAGAATAAAGAATCTGATTGAATAAGGCCACTAAATATTCAACCCAGGAAGGATTAAGAACTTTAAAACATTCGTTTGGGATTAGGTCCAAACCAGCCGCTTTATTACTCTTTGTTTCCTTAATACTCAATAGAACTTCATCAAGCGTTATTTCTGCATCTAATAAGGGATCAAAAACACCAAAAAAGTTAATATTGTCAATCATTTTAGGGGGTAAAATAGAGATATAATATTTTTGCCAGTCCTGGCAAGAAATTTGACTATTAACAAGAGGGGGCTTGCTAAATTTATTAACAGCGGACCAGAATTCGGAGGAGTTTTTAGCATTTCTTAAAGTAAACCTTATACTTTCATATTATGCCTTTTTATTATTTACAATGAGTTCTTTATATATTTTTTTAAAATTACAATATTCCTTTACCATAACTTCACTATAAGAGTTTCTTTTACATAACTTTAGTTGTTTTTTTACTTTTATTATTATTATTAAGCCCTTCATGGAATATTTATAATCGGTGGTAATATATATATATCCGAGTTTAATTGTTAGGATTTGATGGAGCTTGCTCGTTATGTAGTTGTAGGTTTTTAACAACTAGCTAGAATAGAGCTTTTGGCATTCGGAACATATGCTGAATGAACTCTACAGCTGTACTGCACAATCAGCATCGTTCAGTGACACCTCTTTCCCCAATGAATAAGTTGCTGTAGAATCTCGTCACAATCACCTGGTCTTAAATTGCAAGAACAAGTCCCTCCGCCTCTGAAAATAGTTTACCTCGCATCAGCCATTGCACCGACATCTTGCAAGCCACATCATCAGCGTGCAAAGCTTCATATCACCGGCCATGGAGCTCTTGGATTTTTCATTTTTCTATCCTGTTTTTTCACAAATGGCCAATCACGAGTCCATAATTATTATTTATTCTATTATATTTTATAGGGTACGTCTACGTCTAAAAGTCTCAGGCGCCCAGAGACTTCTCAATGTATTGCGGCCTTCGGCCATATTCTCTCTTACAGATAATGAAAACAGTAGGCTGTAGAGAATTCTAGGAACTAAAATATAAGAAGAGCACTGGAATTATCCAGTTACAAGACATAATATTCTAATGTTTTACCAAACTAGCTACTGCAACTAGCTGCTAAGTGAATTCGTTTAAATAAAACGCACTAAACTTCTAACAACACCAATTTATTGTTCAACACAATAAATTACAAATAAAACACTTAAATACACTATATAAACCAACAAAAGTTCTCTTAGTTTATTTTTTATTCACATTTAACGAAGCGCACTCCATTTGTAACAAGACTGACTCATTCGATCTGTTCTTCGCCTATTTGTACCCCCTGCAGAAGTGTCTGGAAACTTCTCGAACAATCTAGAAAAACCTAGAAGCGCCCCGCTAGCGCTTTCCAGCGGCCACGAGGAGAACTTGAGGTGCCTGCTTTTTCTTCTAGATAGCACTAGTGGCTGCGTTACATTATTATTATTATTTTCAAAGTAAGCGACCGAATAAAGCCAAAATTAAAGAATATTTGCTAATTAGAGATGTAAGTACTCAGTAAGAGAAAGTCATATTCATATCAGATATTTCAAATTAATAAATTAATCATTGAAGTACCAATCCCATTATGAGAAATTAGATTTTATTAATAATAAATGTCATTGCTTTTTCTCGTTAAATGATAATACTACTAAATTGAATAATTGTAAACATATTTTTTTTTTAAATCTATATTCCTTAGTATAAAGTATAATATAATTATCATGAGAAAAAAAAAAAAAAATCAATTTAAAAAAAATATATATATATATTTATATTTTCGCTGAGATTGTATAACTAATATTATACAAGTATTGCATTTTTTTATATATATATATACATCAAAACAAGTACCTATGTAATATGTAGGATACAGTCACACATTAAATTAAAATGCCAACTGGTTATAGAAGATGTAGAACTTCCATAACACAGTTCTAGATTATTAACAAGAAACGCGTCATCTCATAGGAGGGAGAGATGACCAACCAAAGTCTGAAATATATATATATATATATTTAAAAATCATTAATCTACAGTATTTAGTAGCATTGATCAAAAGTAAATCATAAATTTTCTGATATAATTAAAATTCTATTTTATACAAATATTCTTGATAAAAAGTTTTATAATTCTAAAGAGAAAGATAAACAACAGCCTTATTTCTCTCTGAGATTTTTTTAATTTTACTTAATACAAATGGCATTACATGAGACTTTCAAGTTTAGCTAATCTTCAAGTCATTCAGCTGAGTTATGTGTTGTCGTCATTACGAATAGCAAAATTGTTCTGAGTTTTAACAATGTAGTAAATTAAATTTAAAAAAAATTTAAAACTAAATCATTAATGAAGAAAATTAGTTTCAAGATGTATGTAATAATCTCTAACAATTTTCTTTATTCATGTACTCATAGGCGTGTTTTTGACCTAATTTACTACATTTCAAAACAATTTTGATATTTGAAATGACAAAATATGTCAAGACTCTAGATGATTTAAGCACGAAACTTATTCATAATGTTGTTAACAAAGTCAAATAAAATGTCAGTTTGTTATTTTCTTTCTTTTTTCTTTTTTACATATTTCTACGTTCTTTGGCCGCAATTTAGTAAACAACTCCAACGTATTTCTTTGTTAAGAAACAAAGATTCATATTTTCTCTCACTCTGTAAAAGGAAGTATTACAATTTTGTCAAAATTTCGAAATTGAGGCTCCACCAGAATTACATGTTTTGCTGAGTATCAAGAAATGTTAGCAAATGAGTGCGCGTGTTATGGGTGTGAACAATATACATATATCACAAACGAAAATTCACAAACTCAAACTTGCGATTCTGTTAGTTATTACCATCGTACAAAATTTCGATCAAAGGGCGACTTTACTGAATGTTTTTTTTTTTAGTTTCCTGAAAATGACTCTCTACTATTTTCTTTAAACTCTCTTTACTTATCTGAACATTTTATTGTGATCATTTTTATTCGAAACGTTTCACAAGGAAAATTTACTTTTTGGGGAACAAAAAAGTTTAAGCTTTCCTGTAAAGTACATTTCAGTATCTCTAATCTAATCAAGAAACTCGAGGCCTCCGTAAAAAGGAGGTTCAGCACTTAGCCTCCACCTCAGCTGGGCCCATTGTGCACCCTGCAAAAACGCCTCACATCAGCCCTGTATCATTAGAAAACGCCACGGCTTAGGCGAGTGAAATTTCTGATCCCGTCTTTGGCTCCAAATTTTAGGAATCATCTGCGAGCATAATGCACACACTCTCCAAGAAGGTGAAACGCTGTTTTGGCCGCATTTTCTACTAGGTTGGTCCGCAGAGGGCCTCATATTATGCCCATGCTTCCTTAAAAGGCAATGCCCTGTAACTAGGGCAGTAATTCGCCTTAGATCCACTTTTATTCTGCCGAGGAGATAGGTTGTGCGAATTTTTGAGGGGCCCACCAAGAAAATTGTAGAGTGCCTCAGTCTCGCAATATTTTTCCAATATTGTATGTTTCCGTGTTAGCCATTTTTCAATGGCCCCACAGGCAGTTCTGTAAGAGATGTTCTGTACGCAGAAAAGCTCCGGACCAATGGGCGTTTATGAGGCGACTTTCTTTGCCAGTCCTTAAGCCTCTTCGTTACCTTGAATGCTTTTGTGTCTCGGCACCCAGCCTAGCCGAAGGCTATTGTGATTTGCCAGAACAATCCTTGAACTGATGTAGATCGCCTCCAAAACCTTTAGTGCGGCTTGGCTATCGGAGAAGATCGTAATTCTTCTGCTCGTTACTCCGTTAACCCTAAAATATTGGGCACAACTTAAAATGGCAAAGATTTCAGCTTGAAAGACCGTTGGGGTGGTACCCCAAAGTGATATGGCGATGCCGACGCCAGCGCGATTAATATGCACGTCAGCACTGACACTGGCACAGCACTTTTCTGTATAATGTAGGTTCCACCATGTATTGCAAGAATTTCAAATTTGAAGAAAACCACTTAAGTACAAGATTACAGAATAGTTTTTTTTTAATATTCTCGAAAAGGGCTAGCCAACTTTCCAAGTTCAATAAACTTGGAATACTATTTGTACAAATATAAACTATAATTTTGTTTGAAAAATATATTTGTATTTCGAAGGTAATAAGAGTAGTTATAAACAGATAGAAAAGAAGGAAAAAATTGAATGATGAACTAAAAATGAAAGATAATGTGTAGAAAATGTTTGTGAGCAGCGAACAGACTTCCCAGAAGAGGCAATGCGGAAGAGGTTAGTTTACGGGAGCTGCCCAGCATATTGCATGAAACAATTAGCAAAAATTCCAAATTGAATTAGAATTGTTAAGGTAAACATCGTGGGAGTGTTGCATGCCATATTTATTAACAGACCGCGTAGATTCAGCGTATTAATCACTACGATATCTAGGTTCGAACTAAAAAGGCCGTAATTTATGGATATATAAGTGATCAATAATGAGACTGCAGAATGGCCTTGTAAAACAAAATCTAAGAAAAAAAAAGTTCCAGACATATTGTGAATTGCATATTTTTTCTGATTTGATGAACTGCCGGGAAGCTCCAAACTATCAGAAAAGTCCCTTAATTAAAAATAGCTCTGGCGACCTGAAAAAGTTTAATAACCTTTTGTAAATGAAAGACACGCTTTAAACGATATTTATTTATTTATTTATTTATTTACAATTAACGGGGAAAGAAGCCTTGCTGAAAGTATAGTAGCGTCAACTTAAGAATATAACAACATATAAAAATAAAATGAAAATTCGAAAATATAAAATAATATTAAAAATATCTAAATATATATTTATTGTACAACAATAAAATAAGGTTCTATACTAATGCAATTATATCTGTGATAAAAAAAATATAAAAAAATTAAATGACAAAAATTCATTAAAATTAATGATATAAGAAAAGATGAAGATATAAGAAAGATCTGTTCTTCATCATTAGAGATATGAAAAATGATTTTGTTATTTCTTTCAATTTACTATGAAAAATATCAATCAGTGATATTTATTTACTATGAAAATGGTTTGTGATATTTATCATTCTCGATAATCCAGACTGTTTTAGGTAATTAAATTTTGAATAAGAAACATTAAAGGTAAATGAAATTCGTGTGGAATGAGTTGGTACATTAAAGTTAAGTAGAAATAGAAGTACGGGACAGTTTATTGCATTATGAACTAACTTTTAAACAAAAATACTCTTCTGACGGATAATTTAGAAATCTCTCTATTAACCTTTCTTCGTCAAAACTAAAAACTTTATGGGAAGAGCCTATTTTGAATTTAATATATTTTAGAAATGAATTTTTAATACTTTCAATCCGTGAGATACTTTTCAGAGTGTAGGAAGACCAAACACAGGATCCATATTATAAAATGCTTCTGACCATTGATTGAAACAAAAGTTTTAGGCAACCTACATTATTGAAAACTTTAGTACTCCGGACTAGAAATCTCAACATAGTGTACGCTCTTTTGTAAATAGAGTCTAAATGATCAGAAAAAGTTAGCTGCGAATCAAAGAGAATACCTATATCCTTAACAGTATTAACTCTGGTTAAAGCAGTGCCAGCTAAATGATACTGAAAAGGTTCGAACTTTTTGGACCCAGAAAAAGAGATATGGATACATTTGTTAGGATTCAGGGAAAGACCGTTGCTCGTACATCATTCATAAAATCTAGTTAGATTAGTTTAGAAGAATCATTTAGGGTAGAAATATTTTAAAAAAGTTTGATATCGTCAGCATGGATGAGAAATTCAACATCAGAAACAACATCATTAATGAACAAGAGAAAAAGAAATGCACCAAGATGCGGAGCCCTGAGGAACGCCTGAAGCAGCTATTATATTGTAACAGAACATGAATTGTTTATTTTTAAAATCTGCGTTCTATTCGTTAAATAATCGAAAAACCAGTTTAGAAGGTGTCCACTGAATCCATAAAAATAAAAAAAAATTTTATTATCAGTTTTGTGAGGCTTACAAACATTACATCAGAACATATTTAGTAAATATTGTTTGTTAATAGCAAGTAAATGAAGAGTTTAAAAATATTTTAGTTTATATAAGCTTAATACAATCTATATTTCCAAGTATAGCGGCCAAACTCAACTATAAATTGTTGATCATCTATATATATATACTTCAATATTTTTAGACATTTACTCACATTGAAAATATATAAATATTAAGTGTGTATTCGAAGGAATCATCTAATAAGTAAAGATATAAACAATTGTAAATTAAAGAATATTTATATAATAATAACGACACTTTCGATATCAAAGTTGGCATCACTGTCATTCATTTAAAACAGAAGCTTGGGGAAGCTTCATTTAACTCAGCAGTATGAAGTCTTTAACCGTATTAATGTCATTAGCAGTCCTTCAGGTGACTGTGCTATGGAAGGCAGCCAGATATTCCAACATCTCGTCTTTGAGTGCGGGAGATTAAAAAATCTGAGAACGAAGATAAGACATGTGATTCTTGAAGGAGAATGTTAGCACTTGAAAGGGTAATTGCAAATTATTTATTTATTTTTTTTGTGGAAACAAAATTGTCTTTTTAACATTATAAAACTTCATAAGACACTGAATCTGCTAGCTGGACTTTAAGACTGCCTGTAAAATAGGCATTACTTTACTTTATGGTTGTTACAACCATACATAATATACTAACGGGACACTTTAAAATTATAGTAATATATTAACAGAGTCCAATATAAAGCATTGAGATGTTGTCTCGGTGCCATGCAATCTACTCCTACAAATGCTTTGTTGGTAGGGAGCTCCCATTGCACCTGCGCCGAAAACTACTAGCGGTTCGCTATCTCGCCGATCAGCTCACTAACCGATCCTTCTCTATTACTAATAAAATCACCTATCTGTCCACCCGAGTGCTAACAGAACAGTACTGGTCCCGAAGAAGATCTCCATTGATAGTTGACTATTTCTGCAAACTATCCAACCTAATCAACACCTTACCTAAACTCGACAAACTCCCTTTTTACCTCTACAACTATGCTTTATCCATATCAGAAAACAGCAGCAATTGTCATATCAGCTTTTACAAACATGATCCTGAACTTTCTAATGTTATTAATGCTAAATTGTTATTTGAAAAAATTGAGCGCTACTTTCCTAATTCACGGTATATTTATACAGATGGAGCCAAGAACAATAATGGTGTGGGTTGCGCCTTTTATGATCCCTACTATAACAAGAAAGGTCAATTTAAGTTGAAAGATTTCACGTCCAGCTTCAGCGCGGAACTTATGGCCGTTAGAAAAGCTGTAAAGTATGGGACGGAAATCATGCAAACTGATACAGCGGACAATATAATTATATTATCGGACAACAGAGCTACCGTCACTAAATTGCGTTTCCCAGGGAGTAACTCCTGTTCCAGTGTCCTTGTAATCGTTAATTTAATAAATTCTGTCTCCCGTAAGAAAATCCATATTTTATGGATAAATGGTCACGCCTCAGTAATGGGTAATGAAGTGGCTGATCGCTTAGCTAAGGAGGCTGCTATGATAGGTGCAAATTGCGTTTATCCTTGGGGATGTCAAATTATTTTTTAAAAAAACATCTTATCAAGAATGGCAAATTGATGTGATAAGAGTAAAGAAATCAAAGCCCGTTACTATTCAACTATTCAGCGTAACATACCGATCAGACCATGATACCTTATAGAATACGAGCCCTGACATTTTTATATAGCAATGAATGATCAGCTTAAGAACGGGACATAATAGAGCACCACAGATAATAATAGAGCATGTACAGAATAGACTTACAAGATAGACTGGAATGCCGGTGTAGCGAGAGAGACAGTCCTGATGCCAACCATCTATTGCTAGATTGTGTACATACCAACAATAGTAGGGATAAAATTTGGGATATAATCCTAGAAAAAGGAATAGATCTGCCGACTACCTACAGATGTGATGAAAACAATATACACCCACATAAAAAATAATTCAATATTAATGTAATAGATTTGATCACTATTATATATAGGGTGACCAGAGTTATATGCTCCACCCACTTTTTTTTTAAACGGCGGGAAATTTCGAAAAAATACTTGAGCCTCTAAAAAAAAAAAAATTTTTTAAATCGGTTAGGTTTTTCAAAAGTTATGGTAATTTAAAATATGAAAAACAAATTTCAGTTTAATGTCAAAATTACCTTATTTTTTTTTAAAGAAGCTCTTCAAACTGGACACTATCAACGGATAGGCAAGCCAAAGCTCTGGACTCCCACGCTCTGTTTGTAGCAGCACTTAGGTGGCAAAGTCAACATCTAGGCAGGCTAGAGTTATTCGACGTTCCAGATCTTCGACTGAAGGCACGGGATTAAGGTTACTGTACACTTTATTTTTTAGATATCCCCACAAAAAATAGTCCATTGGGGTTAAGTCCGGAGATCGAGGTGGCCATTGGATCGGACCATGAGTTCCTAACCACTTTTCGTTGAAAATAAACTAGACTAAAAATGATTAAATACGTGTTTTCTATTTTTTCGAAATTTCCCGCCGTTTAAAAAAAAAGTGGGTGGAGCATTTAACTCTGGTCACCCTGTATATATATAGAATGAGTGGCTAATCTGCAAGGTCAGAAGGTCAAAATAATAATTAAAAAAAAAAAAAATCTGCTTTTTATTTATTTAATAATAAGAGATAACAACATCTACCTAAGCAGTTTGTAATAAAATATAAACTGTTAAAAAAAAGTATTAGCCATGTGAACAATAAAAAAAAAAAAGTGTGAGTATTAATATTGATTAACACAATGAATTTGCACAAAAATGACATATAATTTTTTTTCTGTACTTCCTGAACAATTAGCTATGTTCATATAAAGAGTGGACGAATATATATATAGGTGACGTAGGATGAAGAACAGTTTTAACGAGTCTTTTACATATCTATTGTTGAACATGGAACATCCTTTCTCCTTTTAATAGTGTCAATTTGTTTGGAATTAACCATTTACTTCACCATGACAAAACAAAACTAAAAAAAAAAAAGAAATGTCTAAAACCTTATTCGACATTCTCTTATGTAAGTTCCTGTTGTTTAAAATGTCATTGAAATATTGGACTTTTACTGCGCTTAAATATATTGAGGTTCGGGCAAGAAATAAACATTACGATTATCCCAGACACTCAAAAAATAATTTTTTCCGAAATTTGATGGCAAAATATTTCAAATAATAATTATAGATTTATACGTGAGCAGTAAGCATTCCAGATTTAAGTAAATAGAGTCAAGGCCAAAATCCCAAAAAGAACTCTGAAATTTAATTTAGTAAAGTCGCAGTTATTTGTTAATCAATTTTCTTCAAATTTGGAATACCAAGCACCTCAACCACCTACCTCTTCATATAAAAAAATAAAAATCCGGAATTTATGGATCCAACGAATCCATTTGCTTGTTAAACCTATATAAACAACCACTTACGAAAAACACTATATACGACCAATAATCGAGAATTGTCCATGATTGGATAGGAGTTGCATTTTAAAGTAAAGCTGAACGATGCAACTCTCCCAGAACTTTCGAAATATCAATTTTCTCGGAAAGATGTTTAAAATAAAAGTAATTTTATGTGTGTTGATAGTTTATGAAGTTCAAAGAAAATCCTTGAAGTTATTTTTGAGAAAATCGGGAAATATTGAAAAAAAAATCATTATGAATATCTCTCAATTTTTATGAGTTGGAATACATCGACTCCAACCGGCCTCTTCTGATGCTCTAAGCTGGCTAAACGTTTCCTCTAATATTATTTCTTTAACAAGTACATATTTGTGAACACAGCTGTCCGCTGTATTTTTATTGAAAACTTTAATAAATGAATTGTATTACATTAATTTGTATTTTTCTATGCATCTCAATTACGAGCATTGCAATAATTAAAGAAGCAAATAATTTTTATGTGGTATATTAAATTATCTCATAATTTTCATATTTTTTAACATAATCCTTTAATATAATTATACACTTGTCCCTTCTCTCTACTAGTTTTTTTTTTTTACCTATACCAGAAAACATTTTACCTGACAATTCTTTCTCACTCTATGAAAGCCAGTTTTGCAAATTTATTTCACTTTTTCTTCTCGAAACTTGACGCCACATGATGACACATAAGAGGAATGATGAAATCTGATGATGCGAGATCCGGAAGTAAAGAAGGATGCGACAGAACTTCTCAGACTAAATTTTTTTAATCTGCGGACCGTATGTATTTAGCTTGTAATTATAGTTACCGGATCCACGGTTTTAACTCAAAAGAAAAAAGAAGAAAACCACAGGGTTTTGCTTGAAATTAGCAAAAGACACGTCAAGACGATGTGTTTAAGGAAATGGCTGAAGATCAAACATCCATACTGTAGGGATGTTGATCAATAGAATCAACCAAAAAGTGGCTTTCCTGATGATGTAGTCACTGCAGCATAATATTCGATAAAAACTTTCCAAGTTCTTGAGAGAGCGACGAAGTACACAGCATGTTAGGGCACTATCAGTATGGAGAAGACAAAGTACTGGAGGATTCTCAAAGAGTTGATCGCGTAGTAACTAAACGAGCGTTATCTTGGAGTAATTCCTTTCCTCAGCGAACCACGTCTCTTTTACAGGATTGCAGACTTCTTTCTTCTATCGTAACACAACGGTCTTCTAATATAAGCATTCGTGCGAGTTACAAGTGATGGTTTGAAAGGCCTTTTGATTGGCCGTGTTACAGTTACAAAACGGATACACTTGTACGGCCACTTTAGAAATGATTTGAATTCATTTGTGGAAAATCGCAACATTTTATTTAACCTATTGCTTAAACATTCGGAAGTAAATTTTAGGTGGTTTTACCCCATCAGAAACCACAGATCTTATAACTGAACGCTGTTCTTCCATAGAGCAAATTTCTTTATGTACATGTAAATAATAAGCGATGTTTAAAGAAAAACATTTTTTTGTTTACGCACACGTTTCTAGGATAACGGGTTAAAAAGTATAATTTAGAGGGCTCTCTAAAATTTGCGATTTTGGTAGGGTTTAGGTAATTTGCAAGCAATAATTGGGCTTTTAGGGAGTTAAAGTAGGGATAGAAAAGAAAATTTTGGTCTATCGGGGAAAATAAGAAACAATAACAAAACAACACACACAACACAACATATCAGAAGTAGTGATGGAAGAGCGCAATGGAGGCCTACCTCATGATAGAGGACCACCGGCTGACAGAAAAGATAAATATTCAGAAGATAATAATAAGGATATTTATGATATTAATATTAGTAATAACAATATTAATATTAGTTACAATAATAATGATAAGTCTGGGAAAGGCCACAAGAGATCGCTGACTTGCGAGAATACGAGTCTGGCGATGCGCGGCGGGGAAGGTGGTGAAAAACAAGGATAGTAAAGCGAATTTTGATAACTATTACTGATAACAATAATAATAAAATAAAGGAAGTATCTAAGAAAACAGGTGGTGCGAACTTGATTGGTTTATATAACCCTTCGGACACAGGTCCCTACATTCTACATATAGAAGGTCGGGACGGGAATGTGGGCACTAACCATTGAGTCACATTCGGTAAATGGATATATACAGAGCACTACAGCTATTCAGAGAACATAGAAAGAAACATTTACTAAAATAATTATGTTTACACAACACACCGACCATTTGTTAGAAACATTTTTTTCGTACTTAGGAAACCACGAAATATATTATTCCAAAGCAAAGTCACTTTCGAAATATTTAGTAATTACTCAGTAAAAACAAAAAAAGTAATTAACTCGTTTCCATAAAAAAAAGTATGAGGTTTCAATTTCCATAGCCTGGTTTCCAAAATAAAAACAGATTTCTGGAAGCTAAAGCATGGAACAGAAAAATTCTTTCAACAGATTCATTAAAATCTGGTTCAAAAGTAAAAATGGTTAGTAAAGAAGAAAAAAACACTTTTAAAAAAATTTTTAATTGCTAACCTACTTTTTAGTTGCATTTCTGCAATATTATCTCCTTCACCTATATTAAAGATAGTTTTACCCATACAAAAAATAAGTCTTCTTAGCAATATGGCTGGTTTAAAAAATTTTCAAACATTATATAATTATATAAAACGGTTTTAACTTTATTTGGTATTTTATTGCCATTGCACTCATATGGAACACTTCTTTAATATTTAAAATGAAGGCTACAAAGTAGGTGTCTTAAGTCTATGTCAATTAGTGTTTTTATTACTATAATAAAGAGCAAGCAATAATCTGATGTGAAACACTGCAAGACTTTTCTATTAAATTAAGTATAGAATTTTTACAAAACAAAAACTCGTCCTTACTTATCAAGTACTTAAGAAACTATGGCTGGCTCCTAGATTTTTTAATTAATGGTTTTCTAAAATTATCATAAACAGGATGAACTTTTGAGCTGGCCCAAAATGAGTCAAGATATACAAAAAGAATTAATAAAAATTATTGCTAACATTGCGGAATTATTTATTATATAAATGATTTTACAAACAGTAAAATAGAGAACAGATATTGTTAGTATAATAATCAGGTAGAAAACCATTTCATTAATGAATAACAGATGAATTTTGTTTGAGAATTGCAAGGAATTGTAGAAAAAATATTCTTTGTTTGAGAATTGCAAGGAATTGTAGAAAAAATATTCTTAGTAAGGTCCCGAGATAAGAGAATTTAAGATACACTGTTATAAACTCCAATCCCTCAAGGATCTGTAATGATTGAGCCTAAATATTTGTATGCACTTGGGTAAGCCCTAAATAATGGGAGGAGCCACGGACTTCTCATAAAAATAATATAACCATGCTATTAAAATGAAACTTCAGATGAAATTTTTATACGGATAAAGTTTCAAGAAAACAATTGGAAACACTTTAAGAAAAATGGGTAGAAATCTTGTGTAGACCAAATGGACCAAAGACTCAAATTATTTGGAAATCCATTATGGCTTAAAACTAGGGCTCAAAATAATTCTTTGTTTTTTTAAACACCATAGTTACTCAATCAATGAAACGATAGAAACTAAGTATTTAGAACAACAGTAAAACATATTCATTTTTATAATGTAAACAAATAATAATCTAAATAAAATGTAACTGTAGTATATGATATTTACTTAATGAAATTTTTAGTTAACTATCTATAGAAATAATCTTGAAGTTTAAAATTTAACAGATGATCAATAACGGAAAGTACCTCATTAATCAAATTGTTTAGAAAGTTTATTTAATTAAAATATGTATATTTCAAGTTAGCAATTCTTATTCCCAATATATGTATGTATTTTGGATTGCATGCTGTAAACCTTTAAATGCTACAAGGCCACAGTTGGATGAGCTGTAATTTGGCTAACGGTAATCTTTCACCATTTAAATACTCTGCGCGTAAAGCTAAATTCCTATAATTATCCCCTTAAATAAGGGCAGATCCAAAATCAAAGGAGGGCGTTGCCGTATGAACACCGAGAAATTTGATAAATCATTAGTAGAAGGGGGAAGATTACATAAGTTTTTCCCTAAGGCGGATGACCACCCTAGTTCTCACATATAAATAACATTCACTCTCATATTAGTTACTTGCATTATATTAGACTCACTATTTCAAAACAACATTACATTTAAAGAGCTAACTTTATTTTAACAGAATTGGCGAATAGATTTGAAGCAATATTTTCATGTTATCTTTGTTTCCAAAGATTAATTAAAAATCTGGTATTTTAGCCATCGTAGCATGCATATTCCTTTTATTTCTGACCGGTTTCGGATTTTCATCCATCGTCAGAGCAAATTCACCAAGTTCATGTAGAGAGTTCACTTCACAACATAATGTTTCTGTTACATTCGAAACACTTAGTTTGTTGATTTGCAGATATTACAATCAACAAACCAACAAGTTCAAGTGTAACAGAAACATTGCGTTCATATGAACTCTTTATGCGAACTTGGTGAATTTGCTCTGACGATTGAAATCCAAAACCGGTCAGTAATAAAAGGAATATGCATGCTACAAAGATAAAATACCAGATATTATCCAGCATTGCGGATTCATCCACATATTCAAGATTAATTAAAATATTTATATTATTTTAATCTGCTTGTAGGGTTGTAGGCTTTTTTAACTTTGTAATTTTTTCTTGTTAGGGATGTTTTTCGGTAATAAAATACCAAATTTAAGCCTTCAGTAATATAGATTCTTATTATATTATTTTTTCCTCGACGATAATTATCATTCTAAATGTAATATTCTTAATTTTTACAATCCTCTTGAGAATGGCATTGCCAGACGCCGAAACGTCGAGGAAATAATAATATCATAAAAATCTATACTATTGAAGGCTTAAATTTCGTATTTTCTTAACCGAAAAAATATCCCTAACTAGAAACAATTATTTTAACCTTCTAGATATGACAAAACAATCTTAGTTAAGATTCTAAGAAACTCTTTATACATTCTACCACATTTACATCCTTGTTCTTACATCCTGAAGAAACTGTTGGGTCGGTGTGTGCGTGCACTTCTGCGCACAATACTCCCTTACGCGCGCGCGCTCGTGCGTGTAGGCGCCTTGTTAGAAGTACTAAGCCCTTCTTTCCCGTCTTCTTCCCTCCCTCTTTTTTTTGCTATGCTTTTTAGGGCCCACTTTCCGGTCTTGCATTTGTTATTGCATCACCAAGGTATATGTTTTCACTCTCAACTTCCGATCGCGCGTGCCGGCCATCGCCCGTCTACACACTCTTCTTCTGGTGCTCTAAACGCTAACATCTGTGTGTCTGTTTGCCAGTGTATAGTTCGCCTTTACATTTATTTGTCTTATTCGCGCCTTTCGCCTTCGAATTAATATTCATTATCTTCTTGAGAACACAAGACTCTTCTTTTCTCGCCATCATCGTTAGAATCACTCACACTTCGCGCCTGGGCTGTTGCACCACCATCAGCCGCTCCTGCAATAGCGTCTTCCGCTGCGACGAAATATTCTCTTCTCCCTTTTCGCACCTCTTCCTTACTTCGTAACGCCCTCGCACGCGCCCACTTGCACACGCACGCACACATACGGACGTCCCCCCTTCCGCCTGTCACTTCATCGCCTTTGAGTCAGCATTCGCAGTCATCAAGAGGGTAAGTCTCGCCTTTGTTTATTATTTCTTATTATAGTTCAATTTTCTTCCCGTTCGCCATTTTTACTCGCTTTTGATTTTCGCCTCACCGTTCGCCCTCGCGCCTGGGTGTCTGCTGCGCAGACAGAAACACTCTACATCAGCATGATAGTTACTACAAATTAAGCATGGCTAATATATGTTTGAAACTAGAATTGCATTTTATAAATGCATAATACTTCAAATTATTACTGAAATATTATTGCTAGATGATTTGGAAATAATAGAAGTTACTTATTTTAAATTACTGATTCAGCTAATATGTCTGTAATAATAATATTTATTTCCAAAAAATGTCTATATTATAGTCTTCTTTTTTTCATTTTGTTTTTTTTTTAATATAATTCTATATTAGTTTTCTAGTATAAATAATTACTAAGAAAAAATTCATTTAAATTATAATCGCATTTACTCATGGAGTCTAATAAATTTTGTTTTCCTACTTCTTTTAATCTTTGTCGAACTTTTTTATAAATATAATTTATTTTTACTTCAAAAACTATGCTTGGACTTACACTGTTACTAAATTACTGGCATTAGAGAGATCGCCGTCTGGCAAGCCTTGGCCCCTTAACATCAATGATAATGATGTTTCTATATTATGATTATTAAAGATAGACTTTGGAAATAACCAATCTAGACATTTCAAATGTTACACATTGAAATAAAAAAATTATTATATAATAGGTAAGAATTTAGTGTTGTGTATATTTAATATACAGCACTTCTAGATGTGAAAAATTTTATTTTGATACTTTTAATATAAATGATTATACAAATGATAATAATAATTAAGATATATTGTTTGCTGCCAAATATATATATATCAGATCTATTGGACAATTAGAATCTGCCTAATTCCCATAAGATTTAAGCACAAAAATAATAATTTCATTTTATTCCTTTATCTATTCTTTATACAGCTTAAATTTCTATTTCATTGTTATATTGGAGAAAGTGGTTTTATATTTTGTTCATCCATCTATATTTTGTGTCTGGCCCTTCTCTACTCTGCCATATATGCTTACATAATAATAATAATAATAAAAAATACTGGTAAGTGGGCTGCAGAATAGCCATGTATTGTGTGACATAACCAGTGTAGATGTTAAAACTGCAGAGCAGAAGGCAGCTGAAAGTAGGGCTCGCCATAGATATATATATTAACTTCACACAACCGCTATGTTTGGGTCAAGCTCTCACTAGTCTGTGATGACTCGCTTCTAATATTACTGAATGTTCTCGACCTAGTTTTTAGACTATTTATTTATTAATTTTTTTTTACTTTTTAATTACTGATTGAAATTCACTTTGTGGAGCAGTAGTGAGTAGAATATTAACATTTATAAAAAAAAGCCATCATTGCTAGAATAATATAAACCGGTTTGAAATGATTTTAATGAAACTGTAAATAAGATAGTTTCTATAAAATTAAATTTTTGATAGCTAAATCGTTCATAATAATAATAAAAAAAAAATACATTTTTCCAAAATATTTACTTTCACAGTTGTAGTTGGTTCCGCAGAGCTGGAAAGCATCAGAGACATTTTCCGTGATAGCCTGCTTCTGTTTGTGGTCATCGATCGGTTTCGGGCGTTCGCCTATCTTCAGAATGCGTTTGTCAAACAGTGTGATAACACAGATTTGCACAGAACAAATTCAGTTTACACACTGAAGATGGGCGAACGCCCGAAACGGGTTGATGATCACAAAAAGTAGCAGGCTATCACGGAAAATGTCTTTTTTTTTTTACTTTTTTCCCACCTTAGCAAGAGGGAATATTGCGATCGTGCAAGATTTTCGAAATTGAGTTATCACCGGATATACATGTCTTGGGGATTTAGTTTTTTACATCTAACTCCGACTGACGGAATATCCAAGCCGTATTGCTATAAAGCTGTATAACACTTGTAAATTCTATTTTTTTTATTTAACTTATAATAAAGTATGATTATTATTATTATTATTAAATGTTTTGGGGTCCCTGAATATTTTTAGCGAATAATCTGTGTGAGCGTATTTGTTAACAGAATATCTTAAAAACGAAAAGTAGCAGGGAGCTCAAACTTGGTATTTCATTTAAGCCACTACCAACGCATCAGACACGAAGATTTCGGGCAAAATTCATCACCTGAAATTGCGACTTTACTCAATAGTTTTTTTTTTTTTAGTTTTACATAATTTTCTCGAAAACGGCTACAACAATTTGTTTTTAATTTCGTTTAGCATCTACACACATAAATATCTATTACTTTTAATTGAAACATTTTCCTAGGAAAATTGAATTTTGGGGATTGAAGAGGTACAGTAGCGTTATGCTTTGCTCTAAAGTACCGCTTAAGTATAATATATAGTTTTACCACCAATATAATATTAATACCCATTAGAAGCATTGATAGAATTCCAAATACGAAAAAAAAATCGGTTACCCAGAAGTGTGATTTTACAGAATAGGTTTTTTTTAATTTTCTTGAAAACGGTTATATATAACGATTTTCTTTAAACTTTGAATGCTTAGAAACGTAGAACTTTTATTGAAATATTTTTTGAAAAAATTGTTTGTTGCTTTACTGAGACGTTAAAATTCAAACGTGTTTGTTCACTATTCGCTCTATGGAATGTAATTATTTTTTCTCTGCTTCTGTAAATTACATGCTCCCACCACCTGAATATGTATGTTGTGATGTATGAGCAAAATTTGAAATATAAAGAAAATTGGTGTTTTTATATAAAAGAATTAAGAGGAGTACTAAGAGAAAGCCGTGTGAGTGTTTCACATCAGATTTTTTTTTTTTCAACTTTCTGTTATTATTTTTGTGATCCATTTAACACCGAACTCTATCTCACGGGACCTTCCAGCAGAAGTATGCTGCTTTTAGGCGACTAAATTGCATTCTTAAGATAGGCCTATATATATTCACCTTTAATTTTTAAAGCAGTTGGTGTATCACTACTAAATTGCTAGGTCTTCAACTAAGAACTTCCGATTTCAAATTTGGCATCAGGCTTTCAGGCTGCAACAAATTATTGGACCCCAGAAAAGAATCGAAAACCTTATCGCACGTATTAATTGCGAGAGTATTATCGTCTATGAAAAGAAACAAGTTACGTTATCTAAAGCCCTTCTGGGCACATATAACTCCCCAAAGTTACGAAGCTTTTTCAGTGCACTGCCGACCTCCACATAGTGTCTCTTTACAAACATTGCGTATTCGGGTAGTGAGCTGTAGAGGGTTATAAGACAAGAAAATCTAAGAATAGCATTGCTAGACTCAAAGGCATTGTTAGTAGAAAAGGTAAATAGGAGAGAGATAGCGGCATCTCTGAACAGACGGAGCAACTACACTAGAGAGCGGCATCTCTGGACGGAAGAAGAAACGAACCTGGAACATCTAAATGATTTTAAGGTGAAATAAAATCACTTGGTTAATAATAAAAGCAATTTAATTAAATCATATGGTAGTTTTGAAGTTTAGAGGTGAAACAAAAAAAAATAATAGTGTGATGCACAGTTCTATTCTAATCTAATTCTAATTAAGTCTTCATCTAACTAATAATTTTTCTTTATTCATCAAATAATTATTTCTATTGCATTTTATCGTAAATTATGACAATTAGATTTTCTTAAAAATAATAATAATTGCTGAATTTGTACACTTTTACTTGTTTGTGTTTTGTACAGGGTTTTTTTTGTGTGTTTTCTAGAAATAAACTTGTTGAGGACCGAGCATTTGCCTTTTCTCTTTTACCTGGACCCGACCTGTCTCCACTGAGTTTGTCGGAGCAGCCACAGTCTTTTCGGTGCCGGTATAGTGTGCGCTCTACCAAACTTGATGGTATCTACTGTATAAAATATGTACACTACTCTAGCAAATATAACCTTATTCAGTATTTCGTATTCAGTAATCTCTTTTTAGAGGTTTCCCTACATACCACCCGTTAATAATAAAAAAAACATTAGCCGGTCAAACTCGAAAATAAGAGGATCACTGCTTTATTTTCGCGCGCTTATCATCATGAGAGACGGACCATAAGTAACGTCCAGCCGTGATAATAAATGATTTGAAAATAATAGTTTTAATTTTAATTTTTGTGAATAGTGCACACTATACCAGAATCATGATGGTAGAGCGCACACTATACCAGAATCATGACGGTAGAGCGCACACTGTACCAGCACCGGCTTTTCTTTAAACGTAACATCGGGACCTCCAAGTTTATAGTCCAGTGCACTACCACGGAGCTAATCTCGCCTCTAAATGCGAGGGCATTACTACTGACGCTATTCCATTCTCAATTCACTTTACTAATCTTCATTCAAGATCTTCGTCTTCGTCAAGATGGCAAGGAGCTATGGAACCAAATCTGTTTGAATTGTAATTTTGAACAAATATTAATATTCATTGTAACTTTCTCTTACAATATAATGGCAAGTCAAGTATTGTAATCGCATCGAATTTTTGAAATTCAGTTTTCATTATAAATGTATGTTTTGAGGTCCTCTGAAATAATCGAAAATACACAGGAACTGCAAACTTGACATTCCGTTCACATATTGCGGTGAGATTTGGGGGGGGGGGATTCACCACGTTTTAGAAAAGGTTCCAACGCTTTACTTAAAATTTGTATGCTAAATGCTAAATATGCATGTTTACAGTCCTGTCACTTTTATTTGAAATGTTTTTCTTGGAAAAACGATTTTTGGTGGAAGGTCTCCCTCCAGGTACTATTTTAAAATACCGTGCAGTTCTATTAAGCATGCAAGACCTAAATATAATCGATTTTCAGATTTAAGAAGTTTGTGAATGTTTCATTTACTATTTCTTTTATTTGAAACATTTCCTGGAAACACTGACCCTTAAAAAAATGATCAACATGACTGTGAAAAATAACTTCATTCGTACATGCTTACTTTACGCATGTAAACCTGACTCAAAGCAATCGAAATTGCAAGTAAATATTGTTTAGTATTTTGAGAAGATTGCAGTTACCCTGAGAACATTCAAACAAATGCAAATAGTGATATGAAAGAAATTCTAACTTCAGATGCTTGCTACACAGTTAAATGTAAAGTGATGAAATAACAAGTAATCATTTACATGAAGTAGGTAGGCATTGGAAATTGAATAAATGGGTTGGAAGTTGGAAAAAGAAATTACAACGTTTCACCGTATACAATTCACCTCTTTCAAGACTAAAATCAGATAACTTTTTACCTTGTAACGAAAAATGGATTCTTTGCTTAAATTATAAACGAAATTATCACATAATGATTCTGGACTACAAACTTCAAGATCAAAATTAACACTACATAAGATTTTTATAGTTCACTGAGTCACCCTGATCGTCAAACCTTTATTCGGTAGTACGTTAGTCAGGGAATAGGTTTCTGTATTTTCGGAATTTACTCGAAAAAGCTTTAATGATTTTGTTACCTAAAAAGCTATCTGCACATATTATATAAATCTCTTACTTTTTTCAGAACTTTTTCTATAAAAAATTGATTTAAGGAGATTCTGGAGATCTATAAATTTAGGCTTAATTATACTGCCACAAGTTTTGCTGATAGAAGGTTGCTGCTATAGAAGATATCACATTCAAGAGCATTTTGCCTTGAAAACAACTTATATGTAAATTAAGGCCAACTAATTAGTAACAATTCCAAATCTGAAGATAATTTAATTAGGAATTTTAATAATTTCATGAGAAGAAAGTTGTGTTGAGTATTTTTACATAATATTTTTCAATTAGATTGTGAGTGCTTCACCACAGGTTTTTTTCTTTTTCTTTAAGGAAAAAGTAATCAATTATTTTGTGTACAACATCCTCCATTTGAAGTTGGAAAAGGTTTTAATTTAAATTATTAGGAACAGAAAATAATCTTAATACCACAAAATCTAAACTATATATCTTGATGTGATCGGGAAAAAGTGATGAAAAAAATAATAGGTTATTTGGAAAAAGTAACAGAGAATGAGAGAAAGTATTTATTTAAAAAATAAATGGAATAACAATGTATTAATAATTGTTTCAACAATATTATAACCTTTAAACATCAAGAGATTCGATATCAAATTCCTACAAAGAACTGGTCAAAAACACTAGCGTTCTTCGGGTTGAGAGCTTGTCAATAGTTTGGTAAAAACTGATCATATTGTGAAAGGGTTTTTCGTTTCATTGCTTCATTGTTTTTTTGAGTTATAGACCAACATTCCCTGAAGTAGTCTCCAACTAAAACCAGAATACCATGACGAATCCTATTGCAAATAGGGCGAAACGTCAGTTTATGCCAAAACATTGGGGATAGCTGAGACATAAGGCTTCCCTTTTATAATGCTTTTGAGCAGTACAAAATATTATTCCAATTACTACAGAGAGTTAAGAAAAATTATGTTTAGTAAAAATTCTAAAATTTTAAAAACCTGGTGTTTTGTATGTCTGTTTTAAGTCTAACATTCTTTTAAGTTTAAACTAGTAGCACAAAATAGTCTCATCAGATGACTAGAGTTGGTCTCTTAATAAAAATTATATGTAAAAAAAAATGTCATTATAAATATATACATATATTAAAACGTAGGTCCTAAGCTCAATAAAATTTTTTTACAATATTCTCTAGCAATTAATTCATATGGAGAATTTTCACCAAGTTTAACTATTTCATTTTTACTTAAATAATTCCAAAAGTGTACAGCAACGGTATTTTTTAGCATATCTTTAATTGATTCTTTCTGTGTAGGTTCAAAAAGAGACATCCAATTTGGATAATAAACTGGAAAGAAAACTGAAGAATTGGTTACAGAGATTCCACAAGGGTAAGAAGTTTGTGGTGTTAATGGCATGTCCTGAAACAAAAAAAAAAATAATAAATAAACTGAAAGATTTCCATTTTATGACTTTGTTCTTCTTTATTTCACGGAATTGTCACGACATTTACAAAGTACAGTAAGCTAAAGCAAAGTAGCTATAAACATTTTTAGCTCAAACCTTTAACTGTATAGTATTTTAAAGCCAGTTATAATTTTTCCCGAAACAAATCTAAAAGACAAAGTAATATTAAAAAAACCTACTTCATTTGAAAAAAGACTTTCCTAATTGTAAATTTATTTGATTATTATATATAATAATATATATAATTATAATATTATATTATATATATAAATAAAATATTTGGCTAATTCTTCTGATGTGAAATTTCCTGCTGCTGCATGAATTTACAGCATTTGTCCTAAAAATAACTAGTACAATCTTTGATGCTTATTGCAGTATCCTAGCAGCCTTCACTTCATTCAAACAATACCATTTCTCTCGCCAAGATATAATTATTATTGGTCTTCAGGTCTGGGCAGTCCGAGAAGTCATTGAGGCAATACGTAGGGCGGAGGATCGTAATCATCACGCTCGTCGGGTGGTCCTTTTGGTCCCGCTTAACATGAAAACGCCCTCAACTCAGTTAGTCGGGTTGGGCGCAGCTATGCTGCGAGCGCTAGAGAACTAACTTCGGGTTCCCAAGTACCTCCTGCGGTAACAAGTGATTATCTGCGGAACCGAACGGTTATTTGCCAGACTTCGAGAGCATTCGAGAGCATCCGCAGTTACGGCAGGCGTGGCGCAGGAATCGATCCTCGGCCCGGACCTCTGGAATGTGACATATGACAGACAGCCTGCTTAGGCAGGAAATGCCAGAAGAGACAATTTTGGTTGGATACGCAGACAATGTGGCAGCACTCGTTGCCGCCCGCGATGTACAGAAAGCCTAACTTAAGTTGAATAGGTTGATGCGTATCGTCCAATAAATGGATGGCGGAGCATGGACTTTCATTGGTATTGTCCAAAACAGAGATCGTGGTCCTGACAAAAAAAGAGGATTCCCACGAGCATACCATGGCGTATCGGAGAAGAGCTTGCAGGCTCTAAGGGCACTGCCAAGTATTTGGGTTTGACGATTGATACTAAGTTGAGCTTCGGTAAGCAAATTCAGAGTGCAGCGGATAAGGCCGTGAAAAGTGTTGCATATTTAAGTAGGCTAATGGCGAATGTTGGCGGCCAGTACATGCCGAGTGCTGATAAGTGTGGCGCACTCGATACTCCTTTACAGAACTGAGGTATAGGCGGACGCTCTTGATAAGCAGGCATACAGAAAAAGAATGGCTCGAGTGCAGCGGCTTGGTGCGCTGAGGATTGCCTCTGCATATCGCACAGTGTCTAAGCCAGCGGTTCTAGTGATTGCCGGAGTGATCCCGATTGCACTGTTTGCAAGGGAACGTAAAGTGCTCTATGAAAGGAAGGCAGAGGGTAGTAAAGAGCCTCTCTCCAGGGAGGAGAGGAATCGGACGTTCCAGAGGTGGCAGGCTTACTGGGAAGAAGATCTGCGTGGCCGTTGCTCGGCTGATTAGAGAGTTAAACTCATGGACGAAGAGGCCATACGGGGAAGTGGACTTTACGACACACAAGCGCACATGGTTATTTTAGGGCATACCTGAAAAAGAAAGGAAAGTCGGAGGCGGAGGAATGCCTTTATTACCCCGGCAGTAAACACGATGCTGCCCACATGTTTTTTCCTGCGGTCGTGGGAACGGTTGAGGGATGATCTCGAGGCGGTGATTGAACGAGAGATACTGTAGTTGCTGACCAGTGAGGCCAACTGGCAGATTGTAGCTAGGTGCGCCAGGGACATTTTAGAGCGGAAGAAGCAGGACCTAGACGCCTGCCAAGTAGAGTAATACCGAGAGAGATACCTAATGAGTAAAGACAGAGGCTTAGTTCTGAACTAGTGCTGGTAACCAGTCCAGGCTAGCTAAGCAGTAGGGGGGTATTTTAGCCAGTAGTCCAATTTGGGAGTCCTGCAGAGCAGAGTCTCTGCATGCGTAAACGCATTTCACCTCTCGAAAAGCTTATCATTTGTCTGTGAGGAGAGACTAAGCCCTATCCTATCCAAAGCCCCATTGGGCCCATATAACTACCCCAAAAAAAACAACAACAAGCCGGGTCTACAACAAAAATCCAGACCCGGGCTAGTCCATCTAAGATTCATCGCAGTCCAAACAAATAAAGTATTTCATTAAAAGATGCAAGTAAAATTATGTTCAATATAAAATTATTTGGCATTTTAAAAAATAATTATTTATATAAATTCTTCCTTTAATATAAATTCTGAAAATAAGAAATACTGGTTTACCCCTCATTAAAAATTAAATTACAGTGAATGAAAATTTCAGTTAATAAAAATTATAACGGAAAAAATGAAATAATAACCAAGTTAAAGAGCATGACGTAGAAAATCAATTTGGGAGTTTAGTAGGTAATATATAAATAAGAGTATATAAACATTAGAAAATAACACTCCTTACTCATTGTAAATATTATTTGATGGCGATTGCCTATAGAAAATATTATCTATTTTTTCTCTTTAATTCTTTTCGGCTCTACAGTTACCAAGGAAAATGTATATTATTCTAAAAATGAATACTAATTCAGGCAAAAAAAAACAAAATGCGAGACTGTCTGATTTTGTTAATGTTTTGCCTGAAAATACTATAGAACATTAAATTGCTGCTTTGTTATGGCTTAATAGAAAAATCCAGGAATAACATCAACAGGATGTTAATTGCTAAGGTGAACCTTAATTTGCAAATGTCCAAAAAACTTGGCTTAAGAAAAACTGACTAACCAAGTTTCAACAGAAATTTAAAGAAATTATTGTCCGCTAGATAACCTTCTGTTACACTTTTAGCAAAGAATGACAAATTTAAGAATGATCTTACAGGCTTCCGCGGCCATGTTCAGGAATAACACCTAGGTTTCCGGGTTGAGGCCGCGTCAGTGGTTTGCTAGAAACCACAATTGCAATGCTTACTTCTTCCTTGTCGTAGTATCATTTTGAATGCCTAGTCATTGCGCCATTAGCATTCACAGCAACACGACCCTGAAGAACCTCTTTGCAAAATGGGCGAAACATCGGTTTCTTATGGGCAAAGACTACTAACGCGGTCTCAACCCTAATACTTATGCATTTTTTAAATGTAATAATGATTATAGTAAGCTTTAAAATCATAACTTATAATAAATAACTCTCAAACTTAAAACTGTTATTACATGTGTACCTGTTAGGCACAAATTTGTTTTAGTTTACACAATTTATTAAATAGCTACAAGTTGAGTTTACTTTTTTCTTTTTTTTTTTTAATTTAAGGCAAGTCAATATCTGGGTCAATAGCGCCCGGAGCCTTCCCAGTGCACTGCCGGCCTGTGGACAGTGTTCTCCGGTTATGGACAACACTTACCATTACCGAACAATGAGTTGTAAAAGCTCATAGAAGAAAAAATCTAAGGGATAGCACTGAAGTCGAATTTCGCGTGCGAGTTCATCGCGCTATCACTGAGCTAATCCCTTCGCTTTCAGTCTACTATTATTTCGGGAGCATCAGAGATATTTTCCGTGATAGCCGGCTTCATTTTGTGGTCACCATATTTGTGGTGATGTGGAAAATATTTCTGATGCTTTCCAGCTCTGCGGAACCAACCACAACATCTACTATTGTTTGTCTAAATAAACAGTAATAGTTTTTTAAAACAAGAAATGATAAGTAAAGCAATAACGTGCTTAAGCAATACTGACGGATTATGAAACGAACTTTATGAAAGCAGCTCGAAATTACCACTATTCAAGGCTTTACACTAAATGAATTTCTACAAATAATTGATAAAACCAACATAAAATTGATTTTCTTTCATTAAGCTAAAACCATTTACAAAATTAATTGAATAAAAGTGTAACTTATAAAGAATAGTAAATAATAAACTTACTTCTGGAACACTGCAAAATTTTCTATAAACCCTCGTAAATAATGCTGGACCATTTGCTGCCCATTCTAACCTATTATAATTGAGAGCCAAATCTTCCAACATTTCTCTAACGAACTCATGTCCTTTGCCATGTCGTTCAAATTGAAAAGCTCCATTCGAAAACAAAGTTTCAGATTCTGCTCCAATAAAATTATTTGGCAAAACATTAATAGGTCTATAAATAACAAACAAAACAAATGTTGGATATGAAAATAAGTTGTAAGTTGAGAATATAATCTTTCTATACATCTAAGTTTCCCACATGCCTCCTTGTAGACTCTAATTTTTATTCTCATTACAAAGACGAATTAAATAAATGGTGACCGACATATCTATATTCCTATGTAGAAGTGACTAACTGAGCTTATTGGACCATATTCTGCAGAGGCATAATAATTATATAAATATTTATAATTCAAGCAAGTTGCTCAAAAATGTATACTAAAACTTAGTTTTTAAAAAAATGAACATACTTTGTACTAATAAAATCCAAATCCAAGTAAGCTCCACCAAATTTATAAACCATTAAAAGCCTAAGAATATCTGAAGTATGTTCTACAGGAAAGCGTGTACGCTGCAACTCTTCATATATATGTTCAATAATGGATCCTTTCAATAAATCCTCCAATTTTGCTTGAATTACGTAGAAATTCTGCAGGTCTAGCAAATATTTATTATATATAGTTGATCTGAAACATTTAATAATATTAATTGTGGGTTTGGAGAAATTAAAAATTAAAAGAATAATAAAGAATAATCGGTTATGTTTCACATCAACAACTGTTTCTTATAATTCAAAGTAAAATTCTATTACAGATTAGACAAAATCATTAGTAATTGAGTACATCAAAGTTAATATTTATTTTCAATTGTGATTATTTAAATAATAAGAAACAACATAATAATAATAATAATAATACAAATTAAGACAAATATGTCATCGATTTGAGAGATGAATCTGCAGCACTGTCACGAGGTTACAATACTGCGAATCAGGGCAATAGGATAAAAGCAGAAATATTCACTAAGAAAGTCTAGAGAGTTTGATCACAATTAGTAAAGAGATTTTCTTGTTTAACTCATCAGTGAACCATTAGTATAATTTTTTATCCCAAATATTGTAGGAAAAATTACTGAAGAAATAAATTCTTGTTGGCTTTTCGGGCTGTTGCAATGAGGTAAAAAAAAAATTTATAAAGAAAAAGAAACATCGGTACATTAAAAAAGAAAAACCTCAAAAAGGAAAGGAAAAAATCTGTTTTACTCTCTGCACCAGTCCGACTAGCCAACAAGAATTTTCTAAGTATTAAAATATTTTATGATTATCTAATCAAATGATAAAAGCTGAAAAAATTTGGCAAAACAGAAATTACTGTTGAAACCATATGTTAAACTAAGAATACTTTAAAATAAGAACTCAAGATGCAACAAAAGTATAAATACATTAGATAAGTATAAATACTAAAATTAGGGAACTAAGAATGAATGTAAATATTTTTCTTTCTCTTATTGCTAAAAGATTAACTTTAGATCGTCAATGATAAGTCACTTTGAATTATAGCAAAATAATAATTAATGACCTCAGTTTCCGTATCGCTTAAGTCTCTTTGAAATCTTCTTAGATAAGTTATCCTACTCCACCATTCGGAACCTGTCGTCAAATCTAATCCTCTCCAGGTACGCTCATTTACAGATTCAGTAAGTCATTTAGACTAGCTTTTGATTTCGAATATGGTAAATTTGACCTATTGAAACCTTTTTACTTATATTAAAATTTATAATATGTACAAATCATCTTAATTCAAATTTATTTATTTTATTTTTATTTCTTAGATAGTTTTAAAATATAATTATGTATTATTATTATTATTATTATTGTACTTATTACATAATTTGTTAATTCCTAAGCTTTTTAGGAAAAAACGAAGTCTCTAAAGAGACCAAATTGACGGTTTATAAGTCAATATATGTTCCTATCCTCACTTATGGAAGCGAATCTTGGGCCCTCAAAGAAAGCGAAAAGAGCCGCATTCAGGCAAATGAAATGCGGTATCTTAGGAAAGTCGAGGGTAAAACCAGGAGAGACAGAATTCGGAATATTGCGATACGAAACAGTCTTAAAATTGAACCTCTTACACAAATCGTGAACAGAGGTCAATTAAGATGGTTCGGATACGTAAACCGAATATGCTGGAAAACAGGATACCGAGGAGAGCACTCGAGGCAAGACCCACGGGAAAAAGACCGAGAGGAAGAAGAAGAACCACATGGGAGGATAATATAAAAAAGATATTAGGTGCCAAAGGAACCAGCTGGACTAAGGCTAAGGCTTTGTCGAAAAACAGAGAAGAGTGGTGGAAATTTTGCAAACCACCCTCTACACCATCGGGTAGATAAGAGGACTAGAATAAGAAGAAGAAGACATAATTTGTTAGAAATTTGTTAGGTATCTATTTATATTCTGAATAAATTGAAAATATATAAATGACGAAGTAACAATTAAAAATGTTAAAGTAAAATGCGAGATCTGCTGTAACAAATGAAGGTAGCCTTTAACAATGTTTAGATAGGAAAACAAAGAAATTAAAAAGTAAAGTAATGCTGATTTTTTTCAGGCGGGCTTAACGTCCAACTACGGTCTAATTACCAAATTAAGTGTCGTGGATGGGGGCGGAAGCACCTAATAACATTTTTTAAAACAAACCTAAAATTTAGCAGTTATACGCGGGACTCGAACTGGGGTCCTCCCAATTACAATTCATTTCAATTTTTCAGTACAAATACAACTTTTTTATTTTAATTTGCCGTAGAAATGCTATAACTGGTTTAGTCTCCAAAAACTAAAGTCCAGTAGTTAGTCAACAAAAATTTAATCAATTTCTTCAGCCTCAAAATTAGAACCTATCTGTATTGAGTACTAATGCTCAAAACGGATCCACTTCGAACTCTATAGTTTTGCAATGAAGATAAGTTCATTGAAATACACGAGTGTGTGTTTTTTCTTCCAGAAAAGTTGATCTCTGTTAAACTTTTTGTTATGGAATGTATTCAAAAGTGTATTTGCTACTCCTACTACTGTACGATTCCACCATTATCAAATATCATGAGTCAAAAATCATGAGAAATAGTTACAATAAAAATGTTAATAAATATTAACAAAATTATCAAAGTGAAAGGTGGGTTTTTCAAGTAGGAGTTATACCATTGTTTTCTCAATTTTATTTTATTAATCAGAGACATTTTCCGTGGTAGCCTACTTTATTTTGTGGTCAACGACCAGTTTCGGGCGTTCGCCCATCTTCAGGATGCGTGACAACACAGACTTGCAAGAACAAATTTAGTTTACACACTCTGTAAACTAAATGTATGTAAACTAAATGTGTGTCAACTAAATTTGCTCTGTGTAAGTCTGTGTTGTCACACTGTCTGAAAAACGCATCCTGAAGATGGGCCGGTCGATGACCACAAAATGAAGCAGGCTACCACGGAAAATGTCTCTGATGCTTTACAGCTCTGCGGAACCAACCACCACAACAATTATTTTATTAATATGGTAAAATATCAATTATAGAAAAAAACGAGAATCAATCTTCTGATACAAACAAATTCCACCTATACAAATCAAATTATTTATTCCTTAAAACAAAGCAGATCAACTGCCATGATGAAAACTGTTTAGTTTATCTAAATTAAATTAATACATTATCTAAATTAAATTAATACATATATATATATTTTGACTAAGAAAGTTGCATACCTTTCATAAAAGTCCTTGTGAAGTGGACAAGAATGATACAAAATTATTTGCCTAGATGGATTTAATATTGCTGTAGAATATATTGCACAAGCTTGTCTTCTATTTAACCGCAGTCCACCTACAAAAAAAAAAAAAAAAGAATTTTATGAGCTAAGTTAAAAATGATTTACCAAAGAAGTAATAATTATCAATTTACTAAGACAAAATTAAGAATATTCCAAATTATTTGTATATCATTTGATACCTTTTAGGATATACAATTTCAATGAAAATTTCATTAATGTATTTTTTTAAAACTAATAACCAAAATTAATAAGGTGTTATCGGAATATTTTTTTCCAGTGCAGTAGCAAATCATAAAAATGTATATTTTAAATCATGTTATGGGTTTTTGTCAACTTTTATGCAAGTTTTTGTGTTTCAATGGTGAAAATAAGCTACTAGGATGATGAAATATTATTATTTTAGTAAATGGTGCTTTTTAGTTAGAGCTATTTGATAATCCATCAAAAGAAATTTGCTAAATTTGTAGCATTGTTTTAAAAATAAATAGTTGTAATCAACTGCTTTCTAAAAAACATAGATACTCCTATTATTTTTCTCAGCCATTTTTTACATTAACAATTCTTCATTATTCAATAAGTTTTAACTTTTAATTAAGTAAATATTTCATTTCAAAAAAATTTTTTTTTTTACATTAAAATATAATTGCAAAAGAAAAAATATGTTTATATTGTTCATTGTAATAAATTTCTTTACTTTATGTGTTTGTGGTTTGTGGTGTTTATTTATTTCATTTCTTAAATTTATTACTACTTTATGTTTATATCAATTCATTCATTTAAAAAAATAAACTTACAAAGGATTGAAAATTTGCAATTGTAAGCGAAAGAACATTTAAACCAATTTAGTAACAGTGACCTAACCACAGTTCACAGGAAGTTTATTTTTATTTTTTTTAATTGCCTATCTAAAAACATTTTCATGAAAAAAATAAAAATTCTTATAATTTTTAAATATATCAGATACTCTCAAATTTCTTTGCAAGCAGCAGTATGAATAGGCATATATCAAAAGACTATATTTTAAGGCTAATAATGACAAAAAGAGATCGTAGGGGAAATTCACTGAATTCACTTCTAGCCAGTACACCTAAGTCAGGAAATAAATTTCCTAAAGATCGAAAATTATTATGTATAAAAGAAGTATTATTTCACAATAATAGTAAATACCTGGCATAATTTGAAGAAAATTTAGTATTTCTTTAACAAATGTTAGAAAGATTTTGTAAAAAGGTCATAGAGGTAGACATGAACTGAAATATTTCAAAAATAGGCAAAGGAGTTATGGATTCACGATATATATAAATAATTTAAAAAAGATATATATATATAAGTACTAGTAGCGTTCAAAAATAAATAAACAATGAGTCCAGAAGAAATCAAATTATTTATTAGGCCTTTCAATAAATAATATTAGATTAAATCGAGTTACAGAACCGTTATTCCTAAATATCAAAAATTTTAAACCGACACCTATATTTTTGCCTGATATAAACTATTTACCGAACCCAAAATACAAGTTATTTCTAAACTCTAATAAAATCAAATATAATATTTTGAAATAATATTAAATATTGTAAAATTTGTAATACTTGGTAAAACATTGCTATTTAGGGCGCAGGTTGACTCAATGAAGAATATGTTGTGGCTATCAGGAACTAGACGTTTCATTAAAATTATTGAACCTTGGCTAGTCACATTTCCTTCCAAGAAACCTTCAAATTGAACTGGTGTCGATGACGAAAACTTATTCCAGTGCAACACAGTGATCACCAATATCAACGAAATAATACCCAACTTTAAAATATTGCTGGTCAATATCAGTCGGAGGTACTGCATTATATCTAAAATTGAATTTTTTTTTTAGAAGTATATAAATTTTTACAAATATTCATTTAACAAAATATCTATAAACATAATGAGATGGAATTTATTTTTAACTGTTTTTTTTTTTTGCTCAAACGGAGAAAACTTTGTATACTACTGCTCATAAATTGTTAGTGGAGCTAATGGGAACTAAATTCTCCTAGCTCGTAATAAACATGCAACTATAAGTGCAATTCATATTATAACTCATTCTACATTACAATTGCGCTCTTATCCATCGAAGGAGTGGAGTTTTCTGGGGTTGGACAGAAGAGAAATACTTAGGTTGAGTAAAGTTAGATTTAGTGAGCTTAGAGGCTTATACAAATAAAAAATCTAAGATTCCCTTCCCTAGTATCTATTTAAAAAAAAAAAAAGAAGCAATGCAGTACTTCAGCACTTTGCCAATCTAAAAAGTGGATATATTTACAAAATAAAAGATGGTGGATTTAAATTTGGAATTAAATCTAAATGAACGCCCAAAAAATATACTGTTTAATATACTGTAGTGCTTCATCGTGAATGAATTTTAAAATTTTGGGTATGTTAGACTTTGAAAAGGGGATAATTTTAGGGTTTTTTTGGGGATTTAATAAAAAAGAGTTATTAGAATAGTATATTTCTAAAACTTTAATTTTATTTAAGGCATCACTCCAAGTAAACCTAAACAAATGCAAATCGTCAGCAAAAAGTAACATGATCAACTCTCTTTGGCTAATTATACTTAATCCTCCAAGACCTTGTTTTAATATCCAAGAATGTTATAATATCTGACATAGATTATAAAAAGAAGCGGACTTAAGCTATCACCTTGGAGAACACCCCTTAGGTAATTAGATTTCTTGAGTGCTTTCATTATTTACTATTAAGATTAAACTAATGTTATCATATAGGTTTTCTATTATTTTCACAAGTTTACCTCTTTTAATGCTTACGAAAAGTTTGTTCCACAATTTTTGTTGATGTATCGAAGGCCCTTTTAAAATCTTTAAATATTCCAAAAAAGTAGCTTTTTTAAAGTCTTCTTTACATATTAAGGATTGAATTTAATGTAAACAAGTGGTTCAAACATCTTCGCCATTTCCGAGACCCAGCCTATTCTTTCGGGAGAGAATATTAAGTGCCTCTGCCCAGTCATATTGTCCCTTCTATAAAATACCGGTATATATTTTGTAAATGCAGTTAATTAGGGCGATCTCTCTATAGTTTTCTGAGGGTTTGAATAACATAGTAACCATTAGTTTGGACCATAATTTGGGCACATGTTTAAAAGATATTTAAAACATACCTGGGGCTCCCATTTAGGAGCTGATATTTAAATATTTCATATGGTATTTTCTCAACTCCAGGACATTTATTATGTTGACGTTCTTTTGAAATTAATTGAAATTTTTCAATGGACGGTCCAGACAGGGATCACCAACAGAATAGAAATTGTAAAGAGAATTAGTTCTAGGTTGATTAGCGGCTTTAAGAATTTCGTTCCAGGTATTTACTTGGGCATGTTATCTGTCATAATATTTAACAGTTTTCCAGAAGCTTAAATATTATTTACGATACTAAATTTAGAAACCTGTTCAAGAGAATTTTTTGTTTTCTTTGGCCTTAAGTCTTTAAGTTTCTTTAGTGATAAATAATCAAGAAGAAAAGACGTATTATTTATATAATGTTTAAATGATCTATAATTTTTTCTAATTTGTTGTTTTGAGGTCCCCTGAGTAAAAAAAAAAGTGGTTTTTAGCAAATGGTCTTGGTGCGGGTATGCTCAAAAACGAAAAATTGCAGAAAGTTCAAACTTGACATTCCGTATGAGTCTCACCATGGGATCTGACAGTACGTTATCTGTCAAAATTCCTCTACCGGAAGTACCACTTTCCTGATGTTTTCACTTTTTTTTGGATTCTTTCAAAAATGGCTCCAACGATTTTCATTAAACTTGGTATATCAACTATACATAGAAAGATCTACAATTTTTATTTTAAACATTTTCCAGGAAAATGCATTTAAGGTCACCTTTGAGGGAGGGGTGAGGTTAGGTTGTCCTCTAAGGTGATATTTCAGTGTATTACACAATTCTATCCTCTTAATAATATTAATTAGGATTAAATATGTTGTTGAAATTCCGAGTTTGATGAAAATCAGATGACCGGAAAGTATTTTTCAAAAATGTTTTGTGTTATTTTTGTAAAATGTCTCCAACGATTTTCTTTAAACTAAGTGTGTGAACTACACATATAAAGAGCTACAACTTTATATAAAACATTTCTCCGGGTAAACTGATATAGAGGGATTTTGGGGGAGGGGAGGGTTATGTTTGCGTCTAAAGTGCTATCTTACCTGATTATACAATTCTACCATCCAAACAAAATTAAGTAGAAATAAATAGATGTCCAAAATTCCGAGTTCCAAGAAAATTACTATACCGGAAGTGCGCTTTTACTGTACAATTTTTGACTAATTTCCCTAATCTCCGAATGAATTTAATTAAATTTGGTACACTAACTATAAAATTTGTTAATAACAATTTTAAAAACTGGAGAAAGAGAAAGTTGTGTGAGTATTTGAAACCAGTTTTTTTTTTTTTAATTGATAATTACGAACTAATGTCATCAGGCCTCTTGACTTTTCCCTAATTGCTTTAACAGAATATAAATTAAAATTATTTTAATACTCAGGTAAAATTACATAACCCAAGTTTCATCCATATTCCAATAACACACCAACATTATTAGATTCAATAATACAATGTCATTACCTATATGAACAAACCACCTCGTTGTCCTAAAGCACATGAACTGACTAATGAAGGTTTTATTTCCTTTTTCTCGATACAAAAAAATCGATGGCGGGTAGGTTTGGAATTTAAATTTTTCTCTTCTCTGATACATCAGAGGAGTTCGTTTCCAATGATCCATACTTTATTAGATCTAATTCTCCATTCAAATACGCCGCAAATGTAAGACGAGATTTTACCCAAGAAACAGGTGTGTAATTATTAATATTAACCGTGGAAAAAACATTTGGTTGCTGAGCAAATGTTAATTACACTATAATATAAAACGTTTGCTACTATAAAAATTTCTTCTTCTTGTTTGCCTTATCCTTCCTATTGCCTAGGCGGTGTAAGGATTGACTTCAATTATGATTGGTGTTGATTTAATGAAAGTTGAGAAAGCTATTATCATGAGTGATATTTAGAGGTTGCGTTTAATCCAAAGGGATGAATGTAATTTGTATTTGTCTTGTAAAAATAAGTAATACCTGTCTTTTATTTCGATAAACTGTTTCTAAAATATTTTCTTTTTATACAAAATTTAGTTTTTCTTCAAATCAGCCTATAGCCAAAATAAGTAGATTGTTTAAATTTTATCTATTTTTTTTCTTGAAAATTAACAAGTTTAAAACTGTGTACACCAGTGACTATTATTATAAATTGAAAAGGGCTTTATGAAACATATTAATGATGTGAAGTTTAATTTTTTAATTGAAGTGACAATTCGTTATATAAAATAACCTCTAAGTGTAAGTAACTTTAGACATTTTTAGTTACTATATTAAACTTAAAGACAATTGTAAATAAAAATCATTGTTTATATTCGTTAATCCTTCTCCATTTACTTGTAAAAAAGATATAAATAGTGTAAATAATTCTTTGTTTATTACTCTCATCTTTATTTGTTGTAAAGAATAACCTTCCTCTACTTAAAAATTTTAATTGAATCTTTGCTTCACTTCTTTAATTCTTCTAATATATGATGTTAAATTGCAGCGAATCCCATCTATAGTTTTGGCATTTATAATGAGATCTGTGGCTCAGGCCTTGCAGGTGAAGCTGTTTGGTCCAACTAGCTGTGAGAGTGCTTTGCACAAGTCAGCGAATTTTCTAACGTTTTCCACGTATGCAGAGGGTGGTTTTGGGATTCGCTAAGTCTTTGTGGGGTACAGTTGTGGTTTCCACTTCGTCCGGGACAGTGAGAGGGAAAGTGTATTGTAAGTAAATATGTCTGATGCCACTGTTGTATTCTGTTTAGAATTTTGTATTGTGACCATCTGGTTTGTGGAGGATCCTGGTAGATGCTGAGCATTTGGTAGCTGTGATTTACATTGTTTAGTCGTTGAGCGAGCACTTCTCATTTTGTATTTTGGCGAACTTTGTGAACTGTTAAGTGAATTTGTTTTTCTTTGTGGTGTTTTGAAAGTTATTGAAGAAGTGGATTCGATATCCCTCGAGGATCTAGTGAATGTTGGATCGGTGCAGTTCAACATCATGTATTAGAAGAATTAAAGAAGTGAAGCAAAGATTAAATTAAAATTTTTAAATAGAGGAAGGTTATTATTTACAACAAATAAAGATGAGAATAATATACAAAAAATTATTTACACTATTTATATCTTTATATCTTTTAATAACCTTCCTATACACTATTTGTATCTTTTTTATAAGTAAATGGAGAAGGATTAACGAATATAAACAGCGATTTTTATTTACAATTGTTTTTAAGTTTAATATAGTAACTAAAAAATGTCTAAAGTTACTTACACTTTTGGTTATTTTATATAACGAATTGTCACTTCAATTGAAAAATTGAACTTCAGTATATTAAACTTCACATCATTATTATGTTTATAAAGCGCTATCAATTTATAATAATAGTCACTGATTTACACAGTTTTAAACTTGTTAATTTTCAAGAAAAAAAAATAGATAAAATTTAAACAATATACTTATTTTGGCTATCAGCTGATTTAAAGAAAAAACTAAATTTTGAATTAAAAGAAAATATTTTAAAAACATATGAAAACAAAAATTAGTTGGCTTCTCGACCAATTGATGGAACTAATTTTTGTTTTCATATTACAACTAACAGCCAACAAGAATAATCTTCTGATAATTATTTTAGAAACAGTTATCGAAATAAGACATAGGTATCACTTATTTTTACAAGATAAATACAAATTACCCTCATCTCAAATTACAACACAACCTCTAAATATCACTCATGATAACAGCTTTCTCCATTTTCATTAAATTAACATCAATGGATGACTGGGCATCAATGGATGAATGACGATGTTCCGGGCAGTATGTCTATGATTCGCAAGTTCCTGTTTAATTAGTTCTGTAGATGTACTTTGATGTAAGTGTCTAATTACTATTTTGTAAGCTTTTTCATTTTCAAGTTGGTATGTGTGGACCTCGTCAGGTTCCGGGTGGTAATCAAGCCTAGCGACGATGGACAGGAAGACTACGGACTTCACGCACAATGGAGGATACTTCAAGTAAACCTCCACCACAGTAGGGGGCATCGGCGGCCCTGTCCAGATATCTCATCAGAGAAAACATCACCTTAGCCCTGAAACCCTGGCTGGTCCAGGGAAGAGTTGTGGGGCTAGAAGTAGCAACAGGTAAGATAATCTATGATCGTAGCCTGGAGAATCCCAGGATTTGTATTTATGTCAGACGAGACATTACCTCGTTAATGCTGATGGATTTCTGTTCTAGGAATCAGACTGCAGTGCGAGTAAAGCTACGTGCGGTGGAGGAGACCAGGGAAATTGTGGTGGCCTCTACTTACCTGCCGTACGATTCAACAGCGCCGCCGCCGTTGGAGAAGACGCGGAAGCTGGTCACCTGGTGTGGAGAAAATGGTACCTTGTCTAATAATTTTGTGCATTATGAATGAACGAGAAACACCAACTTTCTACAATATCAGACGTAGAGAGGTGATTGATCTGACCTTAGGAACTAATGCTATATCGACCCAGTTGAGAGACTAGCATGTTTTCCAAAAACCCTCATTTCGGATCACATGTACATTGGTTTGATATCCTGGCTAACTGCAGGCAAACGCTGACCTACAGAAATCCCAGGCGAACGGACTGGGATTCATATAGACGGGATCTCAGCCAGAACATCATTACAGTCAAACGCTCGTTCAAGACGCAGAATAACATCGAGGACGCTGCGGATCAACTGCAGCGGGTAGTCCTGGATGCTTTTAGGGACCATAGCGCGGAATCGGTGAGGACATCCACCAGAGGGGTCAGCTGGTGCAATGAGCGAGAACGAGAAGGCTTTTTAATGCGGCAATGAGGAAGGGAACATGGGAGGAGTACCGTGAGGCCCTAACCTCATACAACTTAGCAATTAGGAAAGTTAAAAGAAGCTCGTGGAGAAGGCTGTGCGAGGAGGTAGAAACAGAATACTGTGAAGGGTACCGGCAAATCCGCTAGGAACAATCAGGAAACCTGATGGCGGCTTTACAAAGGCAGAAAAGGATACTTTGGAGCACTTGGTACAGGTACACTTTTCTGGCTCAGGAGTGACGGCGGTTCTGCGGGACGGATCATTAATGGGTCCAGGGATTCGGCCTGGATCCAAAGAGGATTGGACTGTGGCTAAAGGATGCGTCACATAAAACAAGGATAATTGGGCATTTAATCATTTTAAGCCCTACAAGTCGCCGGGTCCTGATGGTATCCTTCCTGCATTATTACAGCAGGGAAGTGAAATTCTTACTCCTATCCTTTTGCAGGTAAATGAGGGCAAGTTTGGCCCTCAACCATGTCCTATTGTCATGGAGGCCTGTAAGAGTTATCTATTCCGAAGAGAATAGGACTCATATCCACAAGAGGAAGAGGACTCATACCCAGGCCAAAAATTTTAAACCAACCAGCCTTTTCTCGTTTATGCTGAAAGTGCTGGAGAAAATGGTAGACCTGCATATCAGGGAGGCGGCGCTTTTACTGCGGTCCCTGCATTCTACCAGAGGTGTAAATCCTGCGAAACGGCCCTCCACTCTCTTATAGCAGAATAGGAGGCTGCGGTATATGGCAGGGAAGTGGCGGTGGGTGTTTTTCTGGGCATAGAGGGTGCCTTCAAAAACACGGCCTGAAGCTCAATCAAGCTAGCTTTAGAAAGGCAGGAGGTAGATCGGACCATTACCAGGTGGATTAGTAGCGTGCTCAAAACTAGAAGAATCATAGCTAACCTCTATGAGGAGACGCTGGAAACCACGGCTACAAGGAGATGCCCTCAGGAAGGGTCCTGTTTCCTCTTCTGTGGTGCATGGTGGTAGACGAGCGGTTGGTAGAGCTTGATCGCAGGGGGTGTTCTGTCCTTGGCTATGCGGACGATGTAGTAGTCTTTGTCAGGGGCAGACAAGAGACTGTTGTTAGAGAGCTTTTACGATGCCCTGCGAGTGGTGGAGGGATGGTGTACAGAAGTAAATCTGGTGGTCAACCCTACTAAGACCATCCTGGTTCCATTTACCAGAAGAAGGAATGTTGAATGCTTAAACACACTGAACTTCTTCGGAAGAGCCGTGGAAGTGTCTGGTCAGATGAAATATCTGGCGATCATTCTGGATCCAGACTCACCTGGAAAGCGCATCTTACACTGTAAGCAAAGAAGTCTCTCTGTGGAGTCACTAGAACCTGCGGAAAAACATGGGGTTTCTCGCCCAAAATGGCCCACTGGTTCTATACGGGACCGTTATACTTGTCCTCACTTATGGGGCAGTGGCGTGGTGGCCAAAAACGGAATAGCAGGTCGCGAGGAAGAACCTACCAGGGGTGCAAAGGCTGGCGTGTTTTCGGGGGCATTTTGCATTGGAAGTGCTGCTGGGGTTACCTCCGCTGCATCTTTTGATAGAAGAGCCAGTGTGTACAGACTAATGCACAGTAGCCAGTGGAAACAGAAGGGCTCCTTGGCCAAGCATTTGGGCATAATACAGAAGGTTGACCCAGATGGCTGGGGAAGAATGCTGTCCAACATTCCACTTTGATGCCCCCTTTCAGGTGATCTTTACGTCACGATCGAAATGGGCTTAAAGTTGGGAAAAGCGAGGCCGGAGTGGGGCATTCTAGTTCACGGATGGATCCAAAATGGCCTGCGGAACTGGAGCCGCAATATATGGAGTAAAAGCCGGAGGTACTCATTGAGAGGTCTTTTCGTGGATACTCCACGATATTCCAGGCTGAAGTTTATGCTATAAAGTGTGCTGAGGAGAACATATGTATGGGCCCTAGGAATAGGGAGATATGCATCTTTTCGGACAGCCAGGCGGCACTGAAGGCTCTTGGGGCGTTCAAAATTACGTCTTTCTAAGTCAGGGAGTGTAGAGACTCCCTGGAGGCGCTTTCCCGGCACAATAAAGTGCGGTTGGTATGGGTGCCGGGACACAAGGGGATAAAAGGGAATGAACTAGCCTACCAATTGGCCAGGAATGGAGCGAATACCCCTTTCTGTGGGACGGATCCTGTTCTGGGGGTAGTCAAAATTATGGCGAAGGCGTCTCTGAGAGAATGGACTCGGAGAGAACATAATCGTCACTGGAGGCTAAGTACTGGGGCGAAACACGGCAAAATGGTTATGCCAGAGCTGTGTAAAAGAAGAACCAGAGAGACCCTAGGTCTAAGTAGGTATCAGATTTGTCTGATAACGGGCCTGTTTACAAGAATCATCTGCACAAGGTGGGATTATTTGATTCGAAGCCCTTGTGTTGACTGTTTCAGAGGAGGAGGAGACGGCCTCTCACACAGTTGTTTGATTGCGTCGCAATCGGCAGAGTGAGGTACGAGATCTTCGGCACGTTGAGACCGGAGGAAATCGTACTTCAAGAAGGACTGGTGGGGAAGGTCCTGGACCTCATGAAGAGGGGAGGATTCCTCTACTAGATATTAAGGGGTTGGCACAATAAGCATCAATGGATAGGCTGCAGTGCCTGGTTAGAGTCCCCCCCGTGTCATTCTATTCTATGTACTCTGCTTGAAACTCACCTTTCCTCCATTTTCATTCCACACCCTGACGTTCAAGACTTGCAACGTATAACAGAAGTAAACAACGACTTGACATGCCGCTACCTCTTTCTCTTCCTTCTAAAGCAATCATACCTATCCAAGTCAAGCAGGCCATTAAATATCTTCCGAAAAAACAGCCCCGGTTACGACCTAATCACAGCTCACATCCTCCACGAAGTACCTAATAAAGCAATAGTCTTCCTTACAACCATCTATAACTCCATCTTATGAACTACTTACTATTCCATTCTCTGGAAATTCTCTGCTATTCAAATGGTACTAAAACCCAAAAAACCAACCCATCTGCCTTCCACTTACCACCCTATTAGCCTTCTGTCCATTAAGAGAAAAAATATTTGAAAGACCTCTTCTGTCACGCCTACTGGAAATAGTAGAGAATCTCAAAATCATACCAAACCATCAGTTCAGTTTTCGAAGCTCACTCCACAATCCAGCAGGCCCATCGCGTTGTAGACACTATGCCACTTCTCTAGAACTCAAGCAATTCTGTGCTGCAGAATTCCAGGACATCTCGCAGGCATTTGACAGGGTATGACACGAAGGACTCCTGTGGAAACTTCAGACTATTCTATCCAGCACATATTATCTCATCCTCTTCCCCTATCTGTCTGATTCTTCCTAGTAACACAAGGCTCCTACCAATCTTCTATCTATCCTATCCTTCTGTCTTTTATCTATCCTATCCTTCTATTTTCTATCTATCCTATCCTGCTGGAGTACCAAAAGGTAGCGTCTTAGCTCCTCTCCTCCACACACCACACACACACACTACAGAGCCGACTTACCTTCTAATCTCAACACTTCCATTAACATTTTTGCCGACGACACTGCTATTCTCTCTACACATGCTGATCCTCTAACTACTGTCCGCTATTTACAATCTCATCTTTACTCACTAGAACCCTGGCTACAAAAATGGACCATAATAATTAACCAAATAAAATCTCAATTCAAAATCTTTACACCTAAACGAACAATTCTTGCACCTGTCTTCTTATACGTATAACACCCCGATTCCACCAGCCGACCAAGTGCGGTACCTTGGACTATAACTAGACATAAGACTTACTTGGAACCCCCATACAAGACTTAAACGTTGTAAGCTAAATAAACGATACAAACTTCTAACTAGACTACTTGACAAACGCCAAAACTAACACTGCAGAATAAAGGGTGATTGTATACTTCTCTACTTGCACCAATATGAACTTTACGGAACGGCTAAAAGATCCAACATCAACAGACTGCAAACACTTCAATCTAAAATACTACGCCTCTTATTAAACGCTTCCTTTTATGTAAGCAATCATACTATACACACAGATCTCAACATTCCATTTATCTCTGAACTTGCCGAAACTCGGTACAATAAATTTCATCAAAACTTAACATCACACCCTAATTTTTTAGCAGCTAACCTCTTCTCAACAACACTCCCCTCCAATCCTCCAGGCCGGCTGAGGCTCCGTTGGCCACGCGACTAAGTGGTTGACTAATGGCGTTCATCGCTGGATGACCGCCATTCACGACTGTCACGCCACATATATGTACATACATCTGTTTAACTTATTGTATGTACCGTTGCGTGCAGTTGTAAATGTTCAATAAAAAAGTTATAAAAAAAAAAAAAAATTTGTTCTCTTGACAACACAAGTCAATGTGGACAGTAAATTCTAATTTTCCACTAAAGATATATTATCAATTTTTTACCATCTTCATATTTGAGTACACTCGGAAATTTATTGATTAAAAAAAAAAGTGTTGCTTTAAAATAGTGTCCATATTTTTAATGAAAAAAAAAAAAAAAAATTTCTTTATTTCTTTATCAACTTTTTTTTTAAAGAGTTATTGATGTCTAATTTACGCATATTAATATCAGTTTTTTATGTTTGTTAATTCAATACATATCTTATCTAGGTGTTCCAAATAATAAACTAGTCAAACTGCTATCATAAACACGACTAAATTTTTGTTTATTACACATTTTCCACATTCAAGATAAAAACTAATAAAATATCAAAATAGAAAGTTATTTCACAAGCCCATAAAACAGTGTTTAAAACTTTCTATTCTTAACATTAATTGAAATACAGAAGAAATAACTGTGACAACAGATAACACACTAGACAACCAGACATATCAATGGCCCAACAGTAATTCTCATTTAATATATATTATATATGCGTGTGTCTGTGTGGTGTTTGTATGAGAATGGCTTATATGAACATACAGAAACTAATATTCAAACTTGATATGTCTTTTATGTATAACAAGGATAACAGGGAAGGGATTAGCTCAGTGATTAACGCACTGGACTCTCACGCAGAGGACCCGGGTTCGAGTCCAGCTGTGCTACCCTTAGATTTTTTCTTCCTAGGAGCCCATCAGCTCACTGTCCCGGGATGGACATTCTTCCCCGTTTAACCCCTTTCCCCTTGGTACTGAAGGGTATTTTATAGACAGTACCTACCGTATTTAGGGCATACGGTAGGACTGTTCAAAGGACTGCCATGGCCATGGAAGGACTTTTAGTGCAATACCCGACCATAGAAGAAGTGCCGAAGCACCCCCCCCCCGCTTGACCCATTTAAGGGCAGGTTAAGATACGCTCATCCAGCGCGCAGAGTGATCCCAAAACGTAGTCACACTCCACTACTAGAAGCTAGAGAAGGCAATCTCTAGCAGGCTCTGGTGAACCGCGCATACCCAGCAGATGCACTTCCAGCAACAGCCTGGCTCCAGGGTTTATTTTATATTGCGAGTCTCCTCCCGCTCAACTCATGACTTCGGTCATGGGTTAAACCACGACCACTACGAATCCTACCTCAATTGCAAGCAATTGGCTCGAAAACTAACTTGCGCCCATAGTTCAGTAATTCAGCTCTAACGAACTAGCAAGACTGATCGCACGCCCAATGGATCTACAGATTCCAACTACTGATTTCTGTCCATTGCCTCAAGCACTAGGATTCAGTGACCCAGAATACTTACAAGCAACCCTGCAAGGGGAAAGGATCAGGATTGGATTTGTTGGGGTGAGGGAATTCCCCAACTTGGAGAGCCAGCGGCTGATTGCACCCCGAAGGGTGGGCGATGGTGACGCCACATACCTACGCCCATCCGGTGATGGACAGTGTTGTCTGTAATGAAAGAACCCTGACCGGAGGCCGGCAGTGCACTGAGAAGGCTCCGGGCGCCAATGACCATACATGTTAACCCGCCATAAATTTTTTTTTTTTTTTTTTTTAAAAAAGGAAGATCTAACAGAATGTTTGCTGCTCAATTCCTCACTTCATAAATTTTACTGGTTTCCATCAAGAACACTACGTCAAGATCAGTTAAGATTATTTGTTTTTTTGACAGTTTATTTAGGATAATCAACCGTATGGGATTGTCTATTATAGCCCCCCATTCTAGCATTAGTATATGTCCGTGAAAATGTCCAAGATTTTTCCCATTCGGGTCGTTAGGAAATTAAATTTTGTTTTCTCGTATTTCTACGAAAGTACAACATGGCGAATGCACCATATACTACGAGTATAATAATTTTAATTATTAATAATTTATTTAAGGGATTTAATTTATTATTAGGGATGAAATTTAAAATAATCCACTGGATAAATATTAACAAAAGTACGTAACTAGTGACATATTTAGCATATATTGTTTTTTATGATTATATGATTATTTTTATTATTTATAACTGTTAATTTATAAAAATGATTTGATAATATTAATAAAAAAAATTATGGTAAAATACTCACGCGGTTTTTCCTTACTGCAGTTTACTTTGGATTTGATTTATGATTTATTATTTATTTATACAATTATTACCTAGTTACAAATTTCACAAATAACTGAAATGTATAATATATGTTCATCTGATATATAAAAGTTATAAAACCAAAGTTTAAAGAATTGGCATTATGGCCTAAAAATAAATTATTATTATTATTACTATTATGTAAATGAGAAAATCTTATATTGAAATGGCACTTCAGAAGAATGCCTATCGTTTCCAGAACACCCCTTAAATAAATCTTTTTTGAATAAATGTTTCAAGTAAAAGGTGTAGATTATTATGTAAATAGATGATACACCACGTTTAAAAATAAAAATCGTTTTGGTTATTTTTCAGAAAAAACTGCAAACAACTGAATGGTACGTACATTCATTCGCTCGACCGATTTTTGACCAAAACCTTATTGTTGCGACCACTAATAGTAAGTACCTAGAATGAAATACCAAGTTCCAGTCGACATGTATTTTCGGTGAAAGTTCATTTTCGGTGAAAGTCCAATTTCGAAAATTTTGAAACGAACGCAGCATACTTTCTCTTACAGCAGTAAGGAGAAGTGTAAAATAATTTTTTTTTTGGCAACTATTAAACATGACTTTGATTTTTCCTATTTGTTGAAATTTAAAAAAAAAAATTCTGCGTGTGAAAAACACTCACACACCTTTCTCTTACTCCAGTGCTGTCTGAGTGGATCAAGTGGGCACTGGAAGAAGGTTGCAAGAGGTTACAGAAGTACCTCATCCCTCAAAAAATAAGTTTCTAATAGAGAAACGTTAAAGAGAGAAAGAGTAAAAAAAAAAAAAATTCAATGATACAAAACTCGTTGTCTGCCCCCTCTCAACATAAGAGAAAGGGTATGGATCAAGGACATATCGAAACCAGGGACGATCAAAGGAAAAATTAGAACATCCTCGATCTTATGCAGTTCAAACTCAAACTAATGCTAATACTCTCAGAAGAAACAGAATAAGCCTCGTTTAGAGAACCCGTTCTTTAAGTCAGACAAGGGTTTCTCAGGCACAGCATCCTGCCCTACGAAAGAAAAATCAAGAGATTCCTACTTCTCTAAACAGATCTAGCCAGGAAAATTCACCAATACCACACACAAAACATTTAGAACCTCTAGGATCTCCCCAAGACAAAGCAGCAGACAACAAAAGCACTACTCCAGAGTCGCAATTACGACACTCCTCCAGGATGCGTAAACCAAGACAAATCCACGTCCTGTAAAAAAGGGAAGATGCTGTATGAATGGATCGAGCGGGCACTGGAAGAAGGTTGCAAGAGGCTAGGTAGTAAAAACGGAATGTATGTAAATAAAAACCGTAGAGTGTATAATTGAATGTATTAGCAATACGTTATTGGCATTGTTATTAAAGTTGTATTAAAGAAATGGAGGTTTAGGATGGCTTCTCAATTGCATGCCAGTTCAGACGAGGAACAAATTAATATTCAAATATACCTAATGGGCGACAAGGCAGATGACATTCTTATTCAATTTGGTCTCTCTGCGGACCAGTCCAAATCTTATAAAACGGTACTATAAAAATTTCATGGGCATTTTTCACCCTAAGTAAACGTGTTATACGTACTTGCAAGATTCTACATTAGAATGCAAAATATGGGCGAATGAGTTGCTAATTTTATAACAGAGATCTACATAAGCTTGCGGAGAAATGTGAATATAAAAATCTGAAAGAGGAACTTATAAGTGATCGCATAGTAGTGGGTATATCGGGCAAAAAATTAAGCGACAAAATGCAGATGGATGAAAAATTAACTCTGGATTCCGCTATCAAGTTGGCTAAACATAAAGAAGAAATAAAAAACAGCAAGAGTCTCTAAATTTAGGGGATACGAACAATGTAGATCGTATTAAGTGGAAAAGCAACAGGCAAACACTTGGGGAAATCATGCAAATATTGGTTAAATACTCCAGACCATGAAAGAAATAAAGTTCTGCCCTGCCCGTAATGCAGAGTGCAGAACTTGCCATACAAAAGAACATTTCTCAAAAGTCACGGAAAAGGCGCAAAGAGTGAAAAACTAAAAAAACTGTAACATCCAAGAAATTGAACAGGCCCGGCTCAACCTTAATTCCTCTTTCGACTCGGTGTGCGCCGTACATGAAGAAAGCAATAGGGATTGGTCAGCCTCAATCTGTGTAGGAAAAAGACTTATAAAATTCAAAACTGATACCGACAGCGATGTAACCGCCCTGCCAGCTGCCTATCTGAAGCGGAATGAAAATCTTAAAGCGCCTTGTAAGGCGCTAACTACAGCAGATGGTTCTAAGCTATAAATCATCAACGACCATGCATAGAATTTTTTATATCGAAGGCCTCTAACGCCCTCTTTTGGGAAGGGGCGCAGTTGAGAAACTCCACCTGTTAGTCCCCATTAATGAAATTGACGGAGCAGATATAAACTCGGAAATACGATCACAATTCTCTAGACTTTTTTCAGGTTTCGGGAAAATTCCAAGTCCTTGCAAAATAAAAATAAAGGATACCAGCACACCTATAGCCATTACATCTCCGCGACGCATACTCATTCCGCTAAGAACAGCAGTAAAACACAAAATAGATGGAATGGAGTCATCGAGAAGATCACTGAGCCAACTAATTGGTGCTCACCCATGGTAATGGTTCCCAAGAAATCCCAAAGCAACGCTTATGATGTGCGAATATGGAACGAGGCCGATTTCGTTTCTCCTAAGAGAAGTATTAGTTTAAACTGCATAAGTTCAAGGCTGTTCTAATTTTCCTTTGACCGACCCTGGTTTCGATATGTCCTTTATCCATACCCTTTTTCTCCGATGTTCGAGGGAGCAGACGACGAGTTTTGTGAGTATCATTGACATTTTTTTTTACTCTTTCTCTCCTTAAAGTTTCTTAAAAAACAAGAAACTTGTTTACTTCTGAATTATGGGAGCAGTATCCCTTAGTCGTTGACCCATGCTCATTTGAGCTGGAGTGTATCTGTTTTCAACATCAGCATTTCTGTAGGCAAGGATACTAGATGATAGTCTTCTTAGGCTGAATATCCTAGGCATCTTAATTTTTGTCAAAAGGGAATTGTACTCAATCCCATAAGTGACATATACTCTTGGTTTTCTAGGTAAAGCAAAATACCTCTCTAAACCAGACGCAGAGTCAGGATTCCACCAAACTGAATTAGACGAAGAATCCAAAAGCTTAACTACTTTCATCACTCCTTGGGGAAGGTACCGCATTACACGACTTCCCTTCGTTATTACCTCAACTTCGGAACACTACCAGCGGCGGATGCAGGAAATTATAGAAGAATGCGAGGGGGTCGTATGCTTCATGGACGATGTTCTAGCTTTTGGAGCAACTGAAGAAGAACATGATACACGTCTCAAAGCCGTATTATCGAAGTTAGAAAAAATCGGAATGACTCTAAACAAAAGGAAGACGCAAATAAGAAAAACACGGATTGAATTTTTGGGCCATCTTCACAGCGAACTATTCATCCTATAACGTTAACAACGTTGACAGAAGGGGAGGTGGTGCAATTAGGTGGTTGGGGATAGTTTACGGGTTGTGGGGACCAAGTTGGGGGGAAAAAAAAAATTAAAAGAGATCGGTCAAACTGCAACGACGTTTATTACAATAATAATAAAAAAAAGAACTCAAACTCGGGGGTGCTTCTCCCCAAACATAAACAACACTACTCCTATCCAACTAAATAATATATCTGAGAGATAAAATTACAAAAAAAAACAAATATGCGTTCTTACTGTCTAACCTAACTTACATCTAACTTACTCTAACTTACACCTAGGGTTATTTACAATTTTCCCTGTTCAGGTAATTAGCCTTTGTTAGTTTATTTTCTTTCCTTTTGAATATAAAAGGGAGAGAACAGGTGACCCCACTTTCACCACACACAGTACCTTTGGTGCTCGTGTTGCTACCGATGAAATTCTACAGCGGCCAGATAGGCGATGGCGTACCTCGGGCCTTACTCGCTCCTTTTTCTTCTCTCTTAGTGGAGTGCACTCCAAAATTCGTCCTTCTAGATGAGTCAGTTCGTCCTATTTTGGTCGGACAACAACTTAGGGCTCTAGCACTTGTCGCCCTCCAGAGCAGAATGGCCCCACTCCTGCACTCTTGGCTACACAGCACTTTCTCCCCACCACTCGCTCGCCTGGTGAACTCTCTCCCCACTAAGCCACTACTACTACTTTAACATATCATACCATAACATAACTTTAACATAACAAATCTGACTTTACGTCACAATCCTTATAAAGTAAAGGCGGTCAAGGAATTGGAACCACCAAAAAATCTAAAGGAACTGCAAGCATTACTGGGAATAACTAATTTCCTTGCAAAAGCTATACCTAAAAGAACGGAACTTCTCAACTCCCTTAATGAACTTTTGAAATAAAACAAGAACTTCTTCTGGGGACCTCTTCAAGAACAGCGTTCATAAAGTCATACAAATAGCGTTCATAGTCAACATATATTTGCCAATGATAAATTCGACGTTGGTAAAGTGAAATCCAGAGAAGCTGAAATCAGATTAAGTAAAGATGAATATATTACCTCACGTCCATATAAATGTTCTATTCCAGATGAGAAAGAGATTAAAACCCAAATTAAGAAGCTACCAGACGCAGACCTAATAGAGGAATCGGATTCAGCATTCGCATCTCCAGTAGTAACCCTTGCTTATAAAAGAGAAGATGGTCGCAAAACAAGACTCTGCATAGACTTTAGAAATTTAAATAAATTAATAATACCAGAATGTTATCCATTTCCAACCATAAACGATGTGATAGACAAAGTGGCAAACTGCAAATATTTTTTTGTCTTTGATATAAATTCTGCGTTCTGGAGTATTCCACTAAAAGAAAAAAGATCGAGACAAGACTTCATTTATAACAAAATTCGGTAAATTTATATTTAAAGTATTTCCTTTTGGACTAAAGAATGCTTCAGCGATTTTTCAAAGGATTCTATCAAACGCCATAAGGAAAAAGAATCTGGATGAATTTTGCATAAACTATATCGATGATATATTATTACTTTCTAAGACATGGAATGACCATATAAAACACATTGAAAGACTTCTACAAGCTATCGAAGAAGAAGGCTTCCAACTTAAGTTAGTTAAGTGTGTATTTGCTGCTAATTCCGTAAGGTATCTTGGTCACTTTATTCAAGAAATTAAAATATCACCAGCATATGAAAATTTGAATGCAATTAAAAATCTTAAGAGACCAAGTAATAAATCAGGCGTTCGAAGTATATTAGGTTCAATTAATTTTTATCTAAAGTACATTGAAAATAGTGCGGAGAAGTTTGAACCATTACATAGATTATTAAGAAAAAAAATAGAATTTAAATGGACAAACGAATGAGAACAGAGTTTCAATTTAATAAAAGACTACTTGTGTTCCTCTCCAATTCTAGCAATTTATGACGTAGGACAAAGATGTATACATTAAAACAGACGCTAGTTACAAGGGTATAGTAGCAACTTTAAAACAACCACAAAGTGATGGAAGGTTGCATCCGTTAGCCTATTTTTCAAGAAAGCTATCTGAAAAGAAAAAAAAATGGATATAATCCATTTAGAATGAAAGGTTATTAAAGATGCTATAAAATATTGGCAATATTATCTAATTGGTCGAGAATTTATGGTATGTAGTGACCACAAGCCAGTAAAAAATCTAAAAACCAAGTCTAGAACAGATGAAATGCTAGGCGATTTAGTCAATTATCTATGCCAGTTCAATTTCAAAATTATTTATAAGAAAGGAAAAGACAACGTTCTAGCAGATCTACGATCGAGACAATCAGTTTTAGAATATTTTGAAAATGAAGATGCAATTCAAGCAGTCAATTTAATAGAACTAAAGGAAATAATACATGATCAAAAAGAAAATAGTAAAGAGAACTGAATTCCGCTAAGAAAACTGAAAGACATCATAACATCACATTTAAGAAATTAAAGGGTAGAACTAGAGTTTTTGTTTCAGTTGAATCTGGTATGAGAGTAATCAAACGCATACATGATTATTATTGATTGGCGTTGCCCAACTAAGAGAAAAGATTAGGCCATTCTATTACTTTTAAAACTTAGACAAGTTAATTAGCAAATTTTGTAAGAACTGTTCAATCTGCTTGGAAAATAAAGTACGCAGAAGCAGACCCGTAGGTTTAATGTCAAAACTAGGTCCTGCTGTTGAACCATACGGAAATCATGTCCATCGATTCTGTTGGTGGTGGGTTCGGAGGTAAAAGAAATTTATGCACATTTTAGTCGATCATTTCACAACATATGCCTGGATTTCTACTACAGTTGGTCGGTCAATGCGCAAAAGATTTTATAAAACTTATCGATCCAATAGCAGAAAAGAATAAAATCAAAATCATCCTAGCTAACCAATATGCTGGTTTGAATTCACGAAAACTTAAGCGGTATTTGACTAAGATGAACATTAAGTTAATATTCACGTCTAGAGATTATCCACAGTCTAATACTCTTAATGAGAGACTAACTCAGACTTTAGTAAACAGAATAAGATGTAAAATAAATATTGGTGATAAACGTGCTTGGTCAAGAATAGCTGAAGAATGTGTGAAAGAATACAATAGAACAATTCATAGTTCAACAACATTCGAACCGGAATATTTACTTTATTGGAACTTATTTCTCCAGTTGACAAATTACATCAGCGCGATCTCGTTAAAGATAGAGAGGAAGCATTTCTAAATTCCATGAAGAGTTTTGGCACAAACAAGAGGAGAGTAGACAAGAATCGAAGAGTTTATGAATTTAAAGTTGGAGATCAGGTCTACGTTGAGAACGGCAGTAAACTTAATAGAAGAAAAACTAGATAAAGTAAGAATTGGACCCTTCCGGATTTTGAAGAGAATCTCATCATCAATTTATGAGGTTGATTGTGGAAAGAGAAACAAGACATCGAACTACTTTCTCAGTTATAAGACCTGAGAGGGGGAGATGTAAATTCCAATATACTGTTGCTCTAGTGATCATGTCAGCTGTGGTTACATTTTCATATGTATAATTACTAAGTGAATATTATTTAAATTGTTATGTGTATTTTACTTGGTTAATAACGTGTAATTTAATTATTCTTTTCAGGTATGTTTGACTTGTATTTTATTATTTTACTTATATCTTTTGTTGTTTTGTGATTCTTTTCAGAATAATAAAATCTGTTGTTAAAACCAACTTATACATATCACAAGGAACCTCTCCTTCAAATAGAATTTCCTCATAACCCTTGGAAATGCGCTCCGGTAGACTTATTCAAGGCTAAAGGAAGATGGTTTCATCTCATGATTGACAGATACTCCCGCTCAAGTGTCACAACTCAACAACTTCTCCATGGACAAGTCAGAGAAATGTTGGCAGTCATGGGATACCTACAAAAATAATGAACGATTGCGGGACCCAGTTTGAACCCTTCTGGCGTTCTCAAAAATTCAGCAACTTAGCTAAAAAATATAGCTTTGAACTAGTAACCATCTGTCTAAAACATCCTCAAGCAAATGGATTAGCAGGGGCAGGAGTAAAAATTGTAAAGAATATAATAACGAAAGAAGAAGGCTATCATCTAGGTATCCTTGCCTACAGAAATGCGGATATTGAAAACAGATATACTCCAGCTCAATTAAGCATGGGTCGACGACTAAGGGATACGTCCCTTAATTCAGAAATATCTCATCCCACGCCTGCCTCTCAAAAAATAAGTTTCTAATAGAAAAAATAGGAGAGAAAGAGTAAAAAAAAATGTCCATGATACTCATAAAACTCGTTGTCTGCCCCCTCTAAACATGAGAGAAAGGGTATGGATCAAGGACATATCGAAACCAGTGACGATCAAAGGAAAAATTAGAACAGTCTCGATCTAAAGCAGTTCAAACTAATGCTAATACTCTCAGAAGAAACAGAATAAGCCTCGTACCGTTTAGAGAACTCCTTCTCTAAGTCGGACAAGGGCTTCCCAGGCACAGCATCCTGTCCTACGAAAGAAAACCCAGAGATTCCTACTACTCTAAACAGATTTAGCCCGGAAAATTCACCAACACCACACGCAAAACATTTAGAACCTCTAGGATCTCCCCAAGACAAAACAGCAGACAGCAAAAGCATTACTCCAGAGTCGCAATTACGACGCTCCTCAAGGATGCGTAAACCAAGACAAATCCACGTCCTGTAAAAAGGGGAAGATGTTGTATGAATGGATCGAGCGGGCACTGGAAGAAGGTTGCAAGAGGCTAGGTAGTAAAACAGGAATGTATGTAAATAAAAAGTAGAGTGTATAATTGAATGTTATTGCAATATGTTATTATTATTAAAGTTCGTACAAAATAAATAAACAGGAAGGACATTGTCTCTGTGCATTACTGCAACATCCAATTTTCAAAATTATAATTGACAAATTTTATAGTTAGTATAATAAATTTAATGAAATTCATCGGTGTTTTTATGGAAAAACTCGCGAAAACTAAAAAAAAAACTATTCAGTAAAAACACACTTCCGGTTTAATAATTTTCTTTGAACTCGGAATTTTGGCAATCAATTTATTCTGCTTAATTTTATCTAGATGGTAGAATTGTATAATCAACTAAGTTAGCACTTTAGAGGCTTAACATAACCCTACCCCTACCCCAAATGCCTCCTTAAATGAGTTTAATCGGAGAAATGTTTCAAGTAACAGTTGTATCTCTTTATATGTATTCCTTAACATTACTAGTTTAAAAAAAAAATCGTTGGAGCCTTTTAAAAGAAAATATCAGAAAACTGAAAATTTGACTTTTCCGTCAATTTGGCTTCCAATCTGATTTTCTTCAAACTCGGAATTTCAACAACACATTTAATTCTAATTAATATTATTTAGGTGATAGAATTGTGTAAAACCTGAAATAGCACTTTAAAGGAAAACCTAACCGAACCCTTCCCCCAAATTGCATCTAACCTTTCCAAATTTCATCACCCTTCCCCCATCCCCCACCTAACCCGCCCTTCAGTGCATTTTCCCGGAGAAATGTTTCAGATAAGAATTGTAGATCTTTGTATGTGTAGTTGATATTACAAGTTTAAAGAAAATCTTTGGAGCCATTTTCAAGAAAATCGCGTAAAAGTGAAAACAACGATTCAGTAAAATGGTATTTCCGGTTGTGGAATTTTAACAGCGTACTACTGTTGGATCCCATGGTGATACCTAAACGGAATATCAAGTTTGAACTTTCTGCAATTTCTCTTTTTTTAACTATGCTGTTCACATACCTACAAAAAACACACACACACACCTAGTCCATTTTGTATAAACCACTTTTTTAGACTCAGGGAACCTCAAAACGGATATTTCCGGTTAAAAATTCAATATAGAAAATTTGACACGATTACAATACTTCCTCTTACTAAGAGTAAGAGGAAGTAAAACTTAATCTCCCCCTACTTCATCTTGGATTAAACGGATAAAAAAAAAATAGTCATCCTTTCATTGAAATTAATCCTTTGTACTTTGTCTTACTGCTGTAAGAGGAAATATTATTGTGATCGTGTCAAATTTTCAATATCGAGTTTTCATTGGAAATACACGTTGGAGGTCTCCTTGGTCTAAGTGTTATTTAGAAACTAGTTTGTATGCATGTATGTGTGTCTTTTTTCATTTTTTTTTTTTTGCAATTAACATGCATGCTCCATGTTTAATATTACATGTTAAAGCTAACAAATTACTAATTCATAAAATGCTTTGAATTTTATACAGCGAAAAATAAAAGAATTTTATCAGATGACATATTTAACTTTATAACAATTTATCAAAGTCAATTGAATTCACATAATTGAGAATTATATCGCACACATCCAGTATTCAGTAGTTCTGACCTTGGAGGGGGCCAATTGACACTTCTCAATACAACTTTTTACATGAATGAAGCTTTCTTTTCCTCGAATAGCGTACATTCGAGAAGTACGATATATGATGGCAACTTTGACAGGAAGAGAAATCACATCTGTAAGATGAGTCTGAGATTAAGATAAAACGGTGGCTGTATTGTTTGTTTCTGTCATGCCCTGACAACACCTGGGGCAGCTTATAATGAATGGTAAACTTAGCTCTTTCCGTCTGTGTTCAACTACTGGAAAAATACTGTTTAGTTAATATGTCCTTTTCAGTAGCTAACGAAAGTCGCTCCCCAAGCCAACCAAACCAAGCTTTCTATTTTTAAGAGGAAGTCCAATATGATCTGGGTAGAATGGGATCTATTTGGATACTGCAATTTCCCTGGATACCTCTTTTGCCAACAAGTCCACTCTTTCATTGCCAGTTTCTTCAACTTGAGTCTTAAATTTATTAAAGTTTACTATAAGCTGGCAGCTTTGAAGGTGAAGGACAGCTTTCCTTATTTTTGTCCGCTAGCGGCATTTGGTTATTGCTATTTGAGATAGAATCCAGTGATACTCTACTATCAGTTCTAACAATAATTGTTTCCAGATTATTATTTATTTATTTATTTTAATTTGCCTTTGGGGAAATACCCCATACAAATTCAAACGGAGTTGGCTATAACATAATATAATATACAGACAAGACAAAAGATACGTATGCATGTATATAAAAATAACATAGATACAAAAAAAACCAAAAAGAAAATAAAACAAGGTTCTTACATGTGAAAGTAAACACAAAGCAAAATGTTATTTCCTGAATAAAATTAAGATACAAAAATAATAATACAAAAATTATTTTGTTTTGTCAAATAAATATTTTATTCGCATACATTGTAAAATCAAGATAAATTTTAAAGAGTTGCAAGTGCATACCAGTTTTGAAGAACTGTAAATGTATTAACTTATTTACAGTGCGGTGGGGCCAGTCTAGGATATAAGATTTAAAAATAAATTATTCATTTAATTACAAACGATCGTGCTTTAAGGCAGTTTATGACAAACAGCGCTAGCTGTTTTATTTGATTATAATCACTTAAGATAAATTACAGATGGGAACTGTTCGAGAGACATATCTTTAATAAAAGGTATGTAGTGATCTTGTATTGCAGAGTACCACTGGACATGCTACAAACAACATGATATACGAGGTGTGTTAATTAAGTAATGAGACTGATTTTTTATCTTTTTTTTATTCAAATAAAATTACAATTCAACATTGTCCCCTTCAAAGTAACTACCTTGGGAAGCCAAACAACGCTGAAGACGATTCTTCCATTCGTCATAGCAGTGCTGGAACTCGGATACTGGAATAGACTTCAGTTGGGCGGTTGCGGCTGTTTGAATATTCTCCAATGTTCCAAAATGACGTCCCTTGAGGTGATTTTTCAATTTGGGGAACAAAAAAAAGTCACATGGACTCAAGTCGGGTGAATAAGGAGGCTGAGGAGTCACAGGAATGTTATTACTGGCCAAATACTCATTAGTAGAAATCGCGGTGTGACACGGAGCATTGTCGTGATGCAACACCCACTTGTTTTTGATGTTTGGTCTCACACGCATGACTCTTTTTCGAAGTCTCTCAAGAACTTCTCGGTAAAAATGTTGGTTTACCATTTGGCATTGAGGCACAAATTCTTTGTGAACGATTCCTTGGCTATAAAAAAGCAAATCAGCATGCATTTGATTTTTGACTTGCTCATTCTTGCTTTTTTTGGCCTTGGAGAGGTTGAAGTGTGCCACTACATGCTCTGACGCTTAGTTTCTGGGTCATACTCAAACACCCAAGACTCGTCTCCTGTAATAATAACACGTTCCAAAAAATTGGGATCGTTTTCAATTGCTCCCAAAAAGTCAAGGCTCCTTTCCTTTCTGATGTCTTTTTGCTCTTGTGAAAGATTTTTCGGAATCATTTTTGCACAAATTTTTCTCATCCCCAATTCATTAGTCAAAATTTGATGAACGGTTGTGTGAGTCAAATTCAACTCTTCGCCGATCATTCGAACTGTCAAACGACGATCTGAACGCACGAAATCGCGGATTCTGCCAACATTTTCGTAGGTTCTTGAAGATGAAGGCCTTCCGCTGCGAGGCTCGTCTTCAATTGATTCCCTTCCTTCTGCAAACGACTTAAACCACCTAAAAACCTGTGCTCTCGACAAAACATTGTCTCCATAGGCCTGGCACAGTTTTTCAAACGTTTCCGTTGCACTATGCCCAAGTCTGAAGCAAAAACTGATAGCACAACGTTGCTCGTAATTGATGTCACTCATTTTTAAAACGCACTGAAAAAACCTTGCTCACAAAAAAAAGTCACTACGGACAGTGCAACAACTCTAGCATTTTCAAATTTGCACTGGACGTGTATCAGATGTTTACTTGCCCTACTACGCATGCGCCGCGTCTCCAGTGTTGCCAGATCGAACACTAGAAAATCAGTCTCATTACTTAATTTACACACCTCGTACGTTTCCAAAACATTTAAATTACACAGTGTACATATTTCTTGGGTCTTGATAATGTACGTTAAGCTATTGAAAGTAATTTCAATGTGATATTTATCAGACAAACGTAATTAATAAAAGATCTCTATGATATAAAAATGTAGATTTTAAGTTTATTCATTATAAGCTATTTCCTCTTTATCAGAACCTATTACCTTTACAGTAGTTTCTCTTCCTGTCACAAAATTTAGTTCCAGAGCATGTGTGTAAGTCTGTATGTGCTTGTATATGGTCTGGATAACTCAAAAACGGAAAATCGTAAAAACTTTAAACTTGATATTTAGTTCAAGTGCGACAAGAAAGTTTTGATCATAATCGATCGGTTAGAATTAATACTTTTACTAGATGGATTTTTCAATTTGTTTGTTAATGGCTCCAATGATTTTCCTTTTTACATGGTATATTAACTACAACTTTTCTTTGAAATATTTTGCCGGAAATATTCATTTAAGAGGGGTTTTAGGGGTAGGGGTGGGGGCATTATTTCAGCTTATTATGTGTGATGTATATAATAATATTAATTACGATGAAGTGTGATGCTCAAATTTCGTGTTTGAAGAGAAATCAGTTGACCGGAAGTAGGACATTACTGAACGTTTTTTTTCTCCACAATACCATAGGTTTTCATTAAACATAGGCTAAAAACTATACACACAGAACCCTATCACTTTTTTTTTTTAACTTTTTCCCAATAAAACTAATCTCAGAACGGTTCTGTGATGGCTAGAAGGTCATGGATTCCTCAGAAAATGTTGAAGACTACTAAACATGTGGTAAAAATTATATTATCTAGAATATAGAGAGTTTATTTCAACATAATGTTTCCTGTTACACGAACTTGGTGAATTTGCTCTGACGATGGATGAAAATCCAAAACTGGTCAGGAACAAGTGGAATATGTATGCTATGACGGATAAAATATCAGATATTATCCAGCAATGCGGACCCCACCATATATACAATAAAAATTATATGTTTGTAGAAAGTTTGTCAATTATAACTTAGATAAATTGCAATAAGTTTCACACCAGATTTTTTTTTTTCTTACAAAATACAGTAGTCGTCAACAAAGATATCTTCAAAATAGGTTAATAATAGGTTGTGTTAGTTCACGATGTCTAGTCAACAGAATTAATTCTGAGTCTATTCTTCTTTTTTTTCAAATATACACAATTTAAAAAACGCTTTCAAATAAAGCTATTCGCTATTGATATTTTGTAAATTATATATTTCAAAAGAGAGACTAATTAAACAGATTTCATTTCAGGTGAAGATGAAATCAGCAAGCGAATGTTGAAACTTTTATTGTACATGAATAGAAAAAAAATGAAAAAGAAACATCTGTAAAACATTATTTAAAAAAACACGTACTTTTTTTAAACGAAATAAAAAAAAAATTACTACAGAAAGCTTTTGTTTCTACAGAAACAATATGCTGATAAAACATTACATTATCTCATATAAGTTATCTACTTTAAACACGGCCGACTATTCTTTTTTTTTTTTTGAAATTTACAACTACAGGTTTATAAAGCTCTCGCAATAAGTAAATAAACTGACTAAATAAGTGGTGAATGAAGTCATAGGAGCCTCTCCTAAATATTATTTGCTTACTGGGTCTCTATCGCTGAGAGAATCATCCGGCTGGCACCATTTCAGACAGTGAGTGGGATTGTTAGAAAGTATCAAAGATGAAAGCTGATGGATTAGTGGATTGGGATGACCTAATAACAAAGAGTGTAATTTTTTGTATCGAGATGTTATTGGGCCCTTGGTGAATGGTATGTTGAGGTTGTTATGGTTCTGTTAGAGACCATAGAGCGTTTCCCATAGAACGTTGGTTATAAGAATTTTGGAGTGTTAAGATTGGAGACGGTAGATATTACAATGCTTGTGTGACCCATATCATCTTCAACTCCTCGAACCCTGGTTCCGCAAATGGAGAATAAAAGATCAATGAGAACAAATCCAGATATATACCATTCACTCTGAATCGCAAAATACTCCCTTCAATATACCTAAACCGTATTCCTATTCCTTCGGCGGACAAAGTGCGATATCTCGGTCTGCACCTTGATAAATGCCTTACCTGGGACCCACATACTCGACTTAAGCGACAAGAACATAACTTCCGATACCGAATGATCAAAACACTACTCGACAGCCGATCGAAATTTAACTCTTTCGAATAAAGAAAAACTTTACAGTGTCCTGCTCGCTCCTATCTGGATATACGGACACGAATTATATGGATCAGCAAAGCGCTCCAATCTTCACCGTATCCAATCCCTGCAATCAAAAATTCTACGCACATCAATGCTTAGCAACCACACTATCCACAGTGACCTAAAATTCCCATTTGTCCTAGATCTCGCCAAGTCCCGATATATTAAGTTCCATTCTAAACTCTCCTCCCAACACTACAACCCATTGATCCGCAACTTGTCACAGATAACACTTCCTGCTAATCCTTCCCGAACATTAAAGCGCCAATGGCATCGCAATACCCTAATCGCTTGATAAAAAAGGCATCCTTCGAATTCACTTCATCGGCATCTATACTAACCGACTTGTGATGGTCACTGTTGGATGGCCTCATTCAATTCTGTCACGTCATGTTATTAGTATTATTTTTTTCTTTTTCCAGTTTTGTTTTGTTTTTATTTATTTTAATTTTATTTTATTATTTGTCATCTCATTTGCTTGTTTTGGGTAAATTCGCAGTTGCAAATAGAATAAAGTAAAAAAAAAAAATTGTGTGACCCCCCCCCTTATTGTTCAGTGTTAGTTTTGATCAACTGTCATTCTGCGTGTTTGCCATCAGTAGATAGTAACTATTTTTTTTTAGTTCTTGTCGTTTGAGGCTTGTGTGCGGGTTCCTTGTTAGTCGTTTATCAATGTAAAGTTCAAGATATCTTACTGTGTCGAAGCAAGGAAGTGCAATCTGATTTAGATATTCTGGAGGGAAGTAGTAGGTCTAAGTGTGAAGGTGATATTCTGGCATTTTTGTATATTCACTTTAGTTTTCCATTCAAGAAACTATTGTTCCACAGAATTTAAGTGTTGTTTATATAGGGGTTGATTGTACTGGATCAGAATGAGGAGAGAGATTGGTCATCTGCGTATGTGAAAATTGTACTGCGAGGGTGAGTTATAAGATTAGAAGTGTACAGTGAGGAAAGAATAGGTCCAAGGATTCTACTTTGAGAAACACCAGTCTCTACAAAGTAAAATGGAAAGTAGCTTGAGCCTTCACTGTTACCAAGGTTAGAAAGCTTGTGCAATGTCGAGAAAGGCACCGAAGCAATACTGCTTCCACTCGTTGAAGAAAGCAATAAGATCTATTAGACGATGACATTGATGAATAGATCAATTCACAATGGAGTTTACGAAATCCGAACTGGTTGTGAGGTAAAAAGTTTTCAACAGTAAGGCAAGAATAAAAATGTTTAAGAATGTTTCTCATATTTTTCCCAATAATGGTAGAATGCTTGTCAGAATGTAACTATGTGGTTTGTGAAACGATGAAAAAGTCCAAGATATCAAAAAAATTTGAAGGAGATGTGTGAGTTGTGTAGGAATGAGGTATGTAAGTAGATGATGGAGGATGTTTAGCACTGTAGCCTCCTCCAGAGATGAATTTTGAACCAAGAGATTCGAAAAACGACAGGAATTGTTGTCTAGTAATATTCTTCTTAGGAGGGAGTAGACAGCAGCGAATTTGGGACAGAATGGTCTAGAGTTTAAAAATATTACAGTAGTATATGAAGTCAGTCGGAGTACTGGGAAGAAGATGGTGAGTTAAAGAAGTTTTGATGATTATCTCAGTGCCCGCATGAGCTGTGTCGTCTGGATGGTCAATGTTGTATGTAGTGTACTCCTTTTTGTTGAAAATAAGTTCTGCTTGTGATATGGGTTTCAGTAATCAGTGCTGTGTCAATCTTCTGTCATGTAAAAATGTATTCCATTCTTCTCTATGGGAAGACAGTCCATTAGCATTACATAAAATGATGGTAAGAGAATGGTGAGTAGGAGGAATTGTCAGCACAGCTTAGGGTAGGTAGAGTTGGGTAACCACTGATGCAGGGAGAGGGTTGGTTAGTGATTTTAAATTCATTGATGAAAGTGGATAGGATTGATGAGGTTGATGAGATGGATAGGATTGATGAGGTTGATGAGATGGATAGGATCAGTGGCGGTTGGAGGAGTAGGAATGAATGTATTTCTGGACGATACTGCCCCCGCGACCTCAGCTGCTGCTGTTAGTGCTGTACTTACTGTAATTGTTACTGTTCTGTCTGGGTTAAGAGTTGTCGCAATTGAAGTAGGTTAGGAAGTAGGTTCTTCAACTTTAATTTGAATGTAGAGTAAGTTTCAAAATATCGAGATTATTTCGCTGAAGTTCCAAATCTAAGAAGAATAGAGGTAGCGAAGTTTTGTGCAAGAGGTGTGAAATCCTAGTGACTGTTCTTATTCGAAACCCTTTAATTTCGATTTCCTCCTTCATTGTTTCAACTGGAGTACTGGGATGAAGGGGCGTAAGACTACTTTTCTTTTTTAATGAAACTCTGCACCTTTTTTGCGAACCTAAGTATTTAATTGTAGTCCTACCTGTAAGCGCGTACTGATTTAGTTTAATTTTTATATTTTCGATTTGTATAAAAAGGAATTTGGTCCACTAGTTGGCTGAGAACTTTTCACAATTTTATAAACATTGACATTGATATTCTTCACCAAGATTGGTGTTTTATCATTTGGTTTAGGAGTTTCTGGCTGAATGATTTCCTCTTGTTGAACAGAAAGTGATGCAAATGGATTAGGCATGAAAAATAAAGATTATCTTTGGCCGCAAGTGGTGGTAGAATAGCAAAAGATGTCATTGTATTAGGCGTTGTGGCTGGACCGCAATCAATGTATGTACTTCTTGACCGTCTATCTGTCTGAGTAACTGGATTGTAAGCTGATTTCTTTTTTTGAACTTTGTTTCTTGTTTATCAAAGTAATTGATCAACAATCAATCAATAATTGAACATGTAATAGAGCACACAAATTCTGTATTTACAAGGTCTGTAATAGTTCCATAATTTTTCTATATTTACCTGTGTAATTTGTTTTTAGTTTTCCATTACCATTTTTGTTTTTGTTTTTGTTCTGTTAATGCTAGCTAGATTCTTATGTATATTTTTTCTTTATAGATAGCCCCTGAAGAAGACAAACAATGTTTGTCGAAACGTCGGGCCATTAATAAAAAACACTTAAAAAAATTTTTTAGTGTTTTTCTTATGATACCCCCGGCCGATCAGCCAACTAAGAGATACATCAGATCAAATGTTTTTCACTGTAATTTAATAAACAAATATTGCTTACGTTTATCTTCAATTTGGTACGTACAAGCTGGAAACTAAAAAACTGAACTATTATTTCACTTATTATTTTGCACACCTAGAATAAACAAATCGTTAAAAAACACCGTCACATTTACCTAAAAAAAGACTTAATAAAAAAAAAAAAATATTAGTTCAAACCAGAACGAAAACATTTAGCTTAATGTTTACACAAAGGCTGATTCCCGATTATATTTGTGTTAGGAATATTTTTTTTTTTAAATTATTACATTTCATGGTTTGTAAACTGTTTTAAAGGAAGAAGTTTTTTTAAATATTAATCAAACGATATGTTTGAATCTGGTTTGAGATTGCAATAATTATCGAGTTCTAATTGATACACATTTCTTCAAACTAGCCACTCTTAATAAATGTTAATAAGTGGCGGAACTGTGACTCAAAGAGTGTCAAATTACGTTCGGCCGCATGCGCCCTCAAAGAGTTTTTGTGGGAACAGATTGAAATAACTCAACGATGGTTTTACTCAATAAAAAACTATAAAAACTATAAGTTTATGCTTCTGAAATATTTCAGTAAAGTAACACCTTGTAACAATATGTAAAACAATTATTCTAAACAAGTTATCAACAAATAAAACTGGTAAAAATATTCATCAAACAAAGAGCACGTAAAACCTGTCCACTATTACTTTTAATAGTTCACCAGACGCACTCACAAAACCCAGCCAAAAATAAGCATAGTTGAACAGTGCTTCCCTGTTCCTTATACTCTCCCACTTTGAGTTGCAGAGAAGTAACTCAACTCATATTACACAAAGCTGGCCGGTAATCCGACGTAACATCCACGGCGAGTTATCCTTTCTTTCAGTGACCTCGATTCCTCTCATTTTATCTTTTCACTTTGGTGTTTCTTCTTCTCACATTCTGTACGACTGTCGCTATAAATCACCAGTGGTCTTCCTAGTTGGGCTATAAAACGACGCAATACTAAAAGAAAATCTTCGGTAGTTACTGACATTGCTAACTCCAAATTCAGGACATGATATAATACCTTCCCTCCCTTTAAAAGTAGAAGGCCAGCCAGATCGACCCCGTAACTTCAAAAGCGGCTGCATTCCCTACATTATTCTCCGCCAAGATTGCTGGAGCTGTTGCAATTCTCTTACTATCATATCTCCTATAACGAACACATTCATTTAAAACAATTCTTATTCGCTTTCCACCTACAAGCCAATAATTTTTCTCTCAGAATATCCAACAGTATTTTTACTCCTGTATGGCAATGATCCAAATATATTTCTCGAATAAGTGCTTGCATAACTGGATGTCTTGCAGTAAGCAGATACGCAGGCGAAAACAATCTGTGTCATTCCTGTTAATGAATTTGGTCTTAAGTCATTAGACTCCTTTCTTATCCAAGTATGGTCCTAAAAAGATAATACTAGGGCCTTTTAAAACAGAAAACAATTTTTGCTACACTAATCACAAGATCGTTAGTTACGTATCAAGTTGGTTTCAGTCAGACTATTAACTGTATGACTAGACTTCGGATTACGATAAGTGAAAATGAAACGTAAAATCCATGAAACTAGTCTGACAATACTTCTCTGAAGCTAGAGAAATAACATTAATACCAATCCTTAGTACTGGCAGAATCAGCCCAGTAGAATCCACGAACATTAGCCATTCTAATGCGTGAACAACAGAATCAGCTAGTCGAGCAAGCCATAAGTATAGCCAGGGCATAGTGAGTTCCTTAAGTGAGGCAATCCTAGACTTAGCTTCGACAAAATTAACAACGACCTGTAGCCTCTATGCATAGGTACACCACAGCAATATATTAACCTTGACAAGCATAAAAAAAATGCTTTATTTATAAAATATATTGAAACCCAACCATCGAGGTACTTTTACTGCTGCTAAACATCTTAAATCAGAAAACCAATGCAGAAATGTAAGACCAAAGCCTTCTTGACCACGCCTCTTTTAATAATAACATGGGTGTTAAAGTTACAGGGCAAGTAAAACCAACAGGAACAAATAATCTTTGTGCTATTGATCGAATCATGTGCTTGGTGAAATTTTCGAATGTTGTATCTTTAAAACGGTTCAAATTTATAGCTATCGTATCTGGTTCTTTAAATCATTTAAGTCTTAATACCTGAGTAACATCTAAATGAATTTCTATTAATTTGTTGCCTATAGAAGAAGACTCCCACCCTCTTAGGTCAAAACGGGAATTAGGCATTATTACTTTAGCTTGAACCACAAATATGATAAGTTTTTCTCCTGCTTTACACTAGTAACCAAATTATAAACGTACAAACAATTTTTTTTTCTGAAAACCAATCTTATGTGTCTAAAAATGTTAAGCCTATTTGCCTACTGCAATCGTCCCACCATAAAAATTGAAAAAAAAAATTGTCTTTACTCCATATACTAATTTGAAGAAATGGCTTTTTTGTGTCTGAAATTACACCAATAGCGTTTTCCTGAAACGAAACATGCAGCAGGTATTAATTCCAAAATGTTGGGACCATTCTCCAAACACTGATTTAAAGAAATTGTTCTCACTTGCTGATGCGTCAAAAATTGTTCTGCTTTGTATGGTAAAATTATCTACAATAACTGGCTCTTACCTATTTCTGAAGAAGGAACTTTCTCAACCAACCATTCCGAAAAAATAGACCTTATAAGTTGAAAATATACCTTTAGCCAAAAGTAATGCACATCAGTCGTTTTTCTGGCAACTCCAGATTTGAAGAAAATGGACTACGATCTTCAGCCCAAGAAAGACTTACCTCATACCTCACCTGATCACTCCTTTTCACATTGGAAAGAAAATTTTCCCTGATATCACGTTCACGCTCTTCCTTAGTTTTTCTCTCAGTGGGATCGGTAATCCCGATCGCATCTAATCTTCAAGGATCTGTAACAACGAAATCATTTACATACATAGAATTGGGTAATCAAATCTTCCTTTCTTTCCACAGATGTAGATATCACTTCCCCAAAAAATATTCACGCTAACGATGTTTCCACCGCAGTCAATCTACAGTCTAATTGTTACTGTCTCCTGTTAATAATTTTCTTGCCCATTAATTTTCTAGCTCCAATTAAAATTCCTACAGGTCTATCTTCTTGACTATCAGTAAGTTATATTCAGTAGCCAACTCTTCTATCCATGGACCAAATTTGACAAGACGGGTGACATTGGTACAAACTTGAGGACTCAATTCCTACTACAAAGAAACAGCTTTTAACAGTTTTGTCTCATTACATTGGTTGTATGATCACCAAATAAAGAAAGTTTTACTGTTACTTGTCTCTGCGGTACATAATACATAAGATCTTTGTGAGCCGGTATCGAGTTCTTACTATTAGCACGCTGTTGTGACTCAAAACTCTGAGTAACAATGTCTGAAATACACCTCTTCCCTATTTGCAAAAATTCAAGAGAGCCTTACTAATCTGTAACAAGGCAGTAGAGAGCCATTGCTGTAGAGACAAATCTTTCTTATCTCTGCATTCAATCTTATCTTTCTTGGTATTACTAGTTTTACTTTGTAGGTAATCCAAAACCTGGGATATTGCTAGTGACATTCTTTCCTCTGCCGGAGTTGTTGTTTGGGTGTAGACTAAACATCGTGTTGAGCTTTATTTCGTATTATTGTAGTTTCTATCGTATGGTTTTTTTTTGTTATAAAAGTTTGTCTACAGTTGCTTTAAAGTGAATTAAAGACATTGTCAAAGTTTAATGAAAATCTAACGTTTTTTTTTAAATTGTGAAAATAAATTTTCTAGATTTTTAATAACTTTTAGTTGTATCTGTAGAGTGAACGGAGTGGGGAGTATCAAACTCGATATATAAATAAACCAATCGCCTATAACATAAACACTTTTTGTTTCATTTCATATTATTTTTAATTTATTATATAATTATGGAGGCTAACTTTAAAGAAATAATAATTAAGCTGAATGAGATTCATCCAATCGTTAGGTGTCATTACTCTAACCACTCTACCTTAAACATTCATCCATTGTAAAGTCCAGACAGACGGTCTCTACTTATTAATATATTAGTTAACCAGTGTTAACCAAGTCTTCTTAATTCATCAACCACACAAATTCTCTCCACCCTACACAT
>JAAEAF010004728.1:0-78387 GCA_011037195.1 Triatoma infestans | reverse complement strand
AAAGACCGAAACTCACGATCCTTTTCCTTCATACAAGCAACGGTCGAGAAGAATCTTCCATTGTTGCAATTATTGGATTTGTTACCTTCTTATATCTACATACACTATGTGTGTGTGTGGGTGGTGTGTTTTAAGAAGATATATGTATCTGTAAATTCTGTGAGTGTTATTCATGATACTGATTGAAAAAGAGTGCAGTTGCTAGTTTACATAAGTAATCCAGCAGAGAGCCTTTTAAGTGCTGCCATCTTACAACACTCTTGTCAACTATAATAACCAACACTAAACTTTGAATGAATTTTGTGGTTGGGATTGGATATTTGCATGGCTATGTAGAATTAGCACAATTAAAAATGATATAAAATTTCCGAGTTTGAAGATAATTCCTTATGGACATTGCAGCAACGGGGTGTGTATACAAAGTGATTCACATCTGAGAACCAGAGAAAAAGATTCTCTCCAATATTGTAAAGTCGTTTTTCTGGTTTACCTATTTGCTTCAAATTTCGATATTTATTAATCATATTTAAATCTTTTCTGAATTATATAGTTCCTCGTTTTAAAGAAACAGGTGCCAGAGGACTCAGCATTGATGGAAATAATGATTTAATAATCATTATTATTATATCCGTGTAAGTTACTCTACGCGGATGATTTAATAATCCTGGCGGATTCTCCGGTAGATTTGAAATTCAAAATCAATACACTTAGGGATTATTGTATTCTTAATTTTTCAAAAGTGGATCCTGAGAAATCAAAAGTACTAATTTTCAGAAAAGGACGTCCCAAACTATGTCAAGAAACATTTTTTTTTGATGGTAGTGAATTGGAAAGTGTAAATTATTATCTCTATTTAGGGGTACGGTTTAATAAGTCTTCATTGTTTTTAGAAATAATCATGCTATTAGTAAAATGAACATTGCCATAGTTACAGTGTTGAATATATTATCTTCAACGAAATGTGAAACTTGGCAATCTCGCGTAAAGTTATTTCATAGTATTGCTGGGAGCAGTAACTATATGGATCTCCGGTATGGAACCCTTAGATATATAGATTTATTAGAGAAAGCGCGAATAAGTTTTTTTTAAATTGCTAAATCTCCAAAGAACTACACCGGCCTATATTGTAAGACTTGAAACGGGCATTCCCCTTCTAACTCTCAGAATACTCAAGTTAACTCTGGGCTGGCTATGTAAGATTTTAAAAATGGACGCTAACAGACTCCCTCATGTCTGTTGCAATAGATTATTGTCATTTGATTCATTCCAGGGCAATATAGTTAAATTAAATAGGATGTCGCAAGTAAAAAAGTACTTTACGGACCTGGGTTTAGAAAATCTGTGGTATCAACAATGTCCACTAACTATACAGGGTCAAATGAAAACAATTTTAAGTTTGTTGCAGCAAAAGTTATTAGATAAGGATGTTCAAATGTTATCATTCTCCAAGTATAGTCCCATGTATAATAAATGTTACCTATAAGAGGAAATATTGCCCAAGGGTATCTTCTGATAAAAATGCCTTTTGCTATCACTAAACTGATAGCCCACTTAAGAACTGTGGGGGAGCATAATATCAAATTCAGTATTAGGGATCATTCTTATAATATTAATTCAGACCAAATATGTACAATTTGTAACTTAAAAGTAAATGAAAAGATATTTCACCTGTTAATACATTGCCCGACTTATAACGCTATAAGATCGTATTACTTCCAAAAGCTTAATATATCCGACAATTATGAAGTAGCTATACTAGATATACTTTCATCTGACTCCAAGGAAAAACTAATAATTGTCTACCAATATATTAAAAATTTACTCAGGCTCAGACAGTTTATCATTAACGAGTAATGTATAATTATGAATAATAAATTTCAGTTGTTACGAAGATATTATGAATTATTTCAAAGTCATAGGCCAATTTAATTCTTTAGAAAGTTAATTAATTTATGTTTTGTTTCATTTGTTTTATCTTAGCTTCTTAACTTGTTTATCTAATTTACTTAGATTGAATACTTATTTTGAATTTGTTTTATGTTAAAGGAAGAGTTTTGAATTATTATTTGATGCATTTATTTTAACTATTCTAAAACTCTGTAATTTTAGTTTCTGGTGATTACTATTATAATTTTCATAAAGATCATCTATCTTAAATTCAGTTATATTGTAATAGCTCTTAAGTTCTTATTGTAAATGCAGTTTAAGAAAAATTGTAAACAGCAACCCTTTGTATGAGCTCAGCTCTTGAACAAATGAATGATTCTATTCTATTCTATATAGTTCCTCGTGCCATAACATATTTTAACATTTTAGAAGGAAGCGTGAAGTCACCGGTTCACCAGAACCCTGCAAAAATCAACTTCCGTAGATTTCAAATATAAATCAACTTTCCTAAATATTCCACTTATAACGTCCTTGATTTGTGTATTCAAGATATAAGTGACCGAAACCTACCACTGTGACTTGCTTCATTTGCAACGTCGGTGGCCAAACAACATAATTAATTAATTATTTAAAAAAAAAAAAAATCCATAAGGAAAGAACATAAAAAATAATAGAAGTTTATAAGGGTAGTGTGAGGTGTAATGTTTTCATTAGATGGTAATTGTTAGTCGGTGAGATCAAAGCGGGCGGCAACATCAAAAGGGCCAGTTGGTGGGGGGGACTCAAAGTGAACAATTACACTCACTCTTGCCTTCTATTCTGAACATTTTGTTTTTAACTTTTTTTTTATTCTTGTTTTTTTTATAAAAAAAATCCTGGTGTGAAAGTCTCACAGGTCTTTCTTCTAATTTATCATTTTTACTAAATGTTTGCATCAGTTGGAAAATCTAAACTTAATAGTTTTTTGGGGAAACCATACCCCTCCCCTTACCTAAAACTTCTTTAAATGAACATTCACAGAATAAAAGTTCCCAACAAAAGTTATAGGTAGGTGATGTGGTGGTTGGCTCCGCAGAGCTGGAAAGCATCAGACATTTTCCGTGATAGCCTGCTTCTTTTTGTGATCATCGACCGGTTTCGGGCGTTCGCCAATCTTCAGGATGCGTTTGTCAGACTGTGTGATAACACAGACTTGCACAGAGCAAATACAGTTTACACACACAGTGTGTAACTGAGTTCCGGTCAACCGATTTTCTTCAAACACGGAATTTTAGCATCTTTTTAATTGTAATTAGTATTATTTTGATGATAGAATTGTATAATAATGTAATATAGTATTTTAGATGAAAACATAACCCCACCCTTTCTATAAAAGCTCCCTTAAATGAGTTTTCCCAGAGAAATGTTTGAAATAAAAGTTATAGCTCTTTGTATGTTTAGTTAATGTATGAAATTTAAAGAAAATCTTTGGAGCGGTTTTTGAGAAAATTGTAAAAAAGTGAAGGAAAAAAACCTTCAGTAAAGAAGTGTTACTGAGTTTATCAAAACCATACTATCAGATCTCTTGTTGGCACTTAAACCAAACATCCTGTATGAACTTTCTATGATTGCCCATTTTCGAGTTATCCTGACCGACACACACACCGACCAATTTCTAAAAACCACTTTTTCGGACTCAGAGGACCTCAAAACGTATATATCCATATACAATACTTGTTCTCACTAGGAGTCAGAGAAAGTTGAAAGCAGTTCAATGGAGACTACAGTAGAAAAATAAATAGAAATATCTGGTGTGAAGCACTGACGCGACTTTCTGCTGTTAATACATCTACTGGCAAATGACAAATTTTCTTTAACTCTGGAATTACTGACATTGCTAATGACAATGCTGTTACCAATATTCCGATTAGGCAGTACCACCGCATCAAACAGAAAGTGCGACTTTACTAAGTAGTTTTTTCAATTCTTCGTGATTTTCTTGAAAATGGCTCCATCGATTTTCCTTAAACTTCGTATACTATCTACAACATTTGAATATACTATCACTTTCATTTGAAACATTTAGGCTCGTTTCACACTATACTTTTCATCGTACGGCAAAAAACCACACGGCTTTTTGCCGTGACAATGTTGTTTTCACATTGCACGGTTTTTTGCCGTTGTAAACTAAACATTTTCATTTCGTTTGTCAGTGAGATACAAGTGTTTCAATGAATCGTGAACAAAAGAATGTAGCTGCCGTACGTCAAAAAACAGCACAATATGAAAGCATGCATTTAGTCATATAGACCCGTGAGTCCACGGCGTTTTGCCGTCACCGTATAATGTGAAAGGTCCCATGCTTTTCTTCACTCCACTAAAAAAGTCCGGCCGTACGGTTTTTCGCCGTACGATGAAAACCGTATAGTGTGAAACAAGCCTTACCCTAGAAAATTGAGTTTTCGGGGTTCTAAGGGAACAATAGCGCTTTTTACCAAACTACCACTTCACTATAATATATGGGTTTTACCACCCACATAATATTAATACACATTAGAAGCATTTATAGAATTCCAAATTTGAATAAATTAAGTTTACCGGAAGTGTGATTTTGCAGAATAGGTTTTGAATTTTTTGGAATTTTTGTCGAAAACTGTTGCAACTATCTTTCTATAAACTTGGAATGCTGCATAGATGGAAACGTATCACTTTTATTTGAAACATTTTTTTTGAAAAAATTATTTCTAGATGGTTCTGAGGAATCTGAGAGTTCATTATTGGCTCTCTCAGAATGTAAACATTCTGTACCTGCCTGTGTTGGCAGGTTGGCACTTGTCTCCCCACCACCTGTATATTTATGTTAGGACATATGAGCAAAATCAGTTTAAAGAGAATTGTCATTTCATATATATAACTTGTATTAAGAGGAGTAAGAGAAAGTCTGTGAGTGTTTCACATCAGATTTTTTTAGCATCAAATCCAGGAGAAATAGTGACCAATTTGTTGTTAGTAATGTGACATGTGTGGTATGGAGTAAAATGTGGAAATGTCACGAGAATTTGGATAATATAGTAGATTTAAAGAAGTCGATGGTATGGTTTTTAATAATTCGCAAAAAAACTGGAAACTGGGGTTGAAGCCGTTACAGCAGTTCCACCGAAATAATAAGTTTAAACTTGCTGCGGTTTCTATCACACACGCACGCCTCTTTTTGGAGAAACAGGAATCATGGTCATCGTTTCTCTGCTTTGTTTCCCAACATTTCTTTATTTATATTTTATTGAGAATACTTCTCTGGCGGTAGACCGTCATCCACAGACTTTTTTTCATACCATAAAAACACCCACCAATAGTGGATACTACAGCTTGTGATAATATTAAAAGGAATAAAACAAGATTTGCCCCTCCGGTCACGCCACTGTGGTTCGTTGAGGGCAGCTTGGTAAGAAGATACACAACCATGACGAAGAGGGAGTAGGCACGGACTGGCACACTAGCGTTATGTAATTTACTAATGGCCAGGTAGTGGAGGTACCGGCGTTGTATATAGGCAACCGGCAGGGCAAGGCACATGTCGGCGAGGCTCAAAGACGGACTCCAACCGCCTTTGATCTCCAGCCGACACAGATTATAAGTTTTGTAGTAGGGAGTGGGGGTAAAAAGAAAAAGAGATCTGTACAAGCCAAACGTTACTAGCCACAGTTCCGACAAAGATCACAAACTACTTCTCAACTAATCTAACAACTAGCCGAGATGTTCCGAAATGTTACGACTTCGCCCCACTCAACATCTTCATTTATTTTCTTTTACATAACAGATTTGCTTCACTTGGGGGCCGATCTACCTAGTATTTATCATCAGTGTATATTTTGTTGTAAGCAATGTTAAACAGATTGGCAATTGTATTGGATAGCCAATGGAACCATCAAATATTTAGTATGGCACTTCATCAGCACACAACTCAGTCCGCGCAAAATTGAACCAACTAAACTTTCCTCCAGCTTTCTTAATGCATACTCATGAGGCAGCCAAATGGAACATCAAATTTGAATGTGTGTTTCACTTTCTCTTGCTACTAGTAACAGTAATTTCAGATCCCCTGAGTAGGAAAGAAATGTTTCAATGAATGGCTGTATGTGTGAACAAATATCTCAAAATCTCAGGAACCTCGAACTTGGTATTTCGTCTAGGTACTACCACCGCATCTTATACCAAAGCTTCGAGCAAAATCCATCAACCGGAAGTGTGACTTGACTGTTCAGTTTTTCACGTCTCGCAACTATTTTGTTTAAACTTGTTATACTATCTACACACATAAATGCCTATCAGTGTATACTATCTACACACAGAAATGCCTATCACTGTATACTATCTACACACATAAATGCCTATCAGTGTATACTATCTACACACAGAAATGCCTATCACTGTATACTATCTACACACAGAAATGCCTATCACTGTATACTATCTACACACAGAAATGCCAATCACTTTCATTTGAAACATTTTTCGGGAAGATTGTTTATCGTGGGGTTGTGGGGGAACAGTAACGCTAAGCTTCCCTCTAAAGCACCACTACAATATAATCATTCTTCTTCCACCTATATAATACAATAGAAGCAATGCTAGAATTTCAAATTTAAAGGAAATCGGTTGACCGGAAGGGCGAGTTTACATAATAGGTTTTTGAGTTCTTTGAAATTGGCTCAGAAACGACTGTAACGATTTCCTTTAGACTTGGAATGCTAACTGCACAGACTTGGAATGCTAACTGCACAGACTTGGAATGCTAACTGCACAGATTTGGAATGCTAACTGCATATTTGTAAATCATCTATCACGTTCATTTGAAACATTTTTCCAAAAGAAATTGAGTTTTAGATTTGTGCGGAATTATTGCCGTTAAATTTCAAATATTACATGCAGGTTTGGATCAACGTTATAGGCACGCTCTTTTGGACTAGAAATTTTTCTTTTTACAGCTGTTCCACAAGCACACACATTTTTCCCCTACTCAAAGCTCTTCTTTAAAGCAGTTTCTTCTTGAAATTTTTATTTCGAAAATCTGACACGATTGCAAAACTACTTCCATTTAAAGATGAGAGGATGTTATTGCTTCATGGCGGGTTCCTGAAAGCCCAAAAATCATAATTAGAGTCTCCACAATAAAAAAAAAAATCAGGTGTGAAACACTCAGTCTGCTCTGTAACTGCAGTTCATACAACTGCCAATGACAAATTTTCTTCGTTGAGTTGTGATATAATGTAGTAATTGGGGGGAGGGGCATGTTGGTGCAGGTAGCAAGTTCCATGTACACAGCGCCTCCATCACTCCAATAATTCCAACTCTAAAATGAACTGCTCCAGCAAAATTTTCCGTATAAAAGTGAAGCATTCCAAAGTTTAAACAAAATCGTTATAGGCCGTGTCCGAGGAAATTAAATTTATTTTTATGGCAGAGATATATTGGCAAAGTAAATTTGTTGAGTGCCACACTAACAGTAAGGAAGCAGCGAAAAAATAATAATTACGATAAAATAAACGAGCGGAGAAGTGTGAATGGTGCCAGTTATTGTAAAGCAAAATCTGGTGTGAAACACTCACACCACTTTCTCTTACTCCTCTTAATACAGTTATATATCAAATGACAATTTTTACACTCTGTCCCTATTTACGGAGACATATTCTTCTATGAATCGCTCACGGAATTGCTTCAATCTGTTGTAATATACTAGTTGTCTTCTTTCTCTCCTTGCAATCCACAATTTTGTATGTTACATCTGAGAGTTGTTGCTCTCAGCCCCAGGGGCTATAAAATTGGCGCTACCGCCTTTTTTAATAGTCGGCGTCTAGAGCATCACCTTGTCTCCTTCACTAAAGCATGGGCCCTGGCAGCTACCATCATCGTAATCTTTTTGATGTTCTTGTTTGCCATAGGTCCTGTTAGGCCCCTTCTTTTTTACCATCTCCCGCTGTGGGCATATTCATGAAGCGTGACCTCCTTCATCCACGCGCCCATACATAATGTCTAACGGTAGGCTTATTTCTCAACCAAACAAGGCTCAGTAGGGTGTCAATCGCGACTTACATATGGCAGATGTGTATCCTGATCATTGTGCTGTTGACTCTTCTAGTGGCTCAGCATCTGACATAGTGTGCGATTCAATCGTTCCACAAGACCATCTGGCCGGGCGTGTTAGGAAGTGGTCCTCGTTTTCTGAATATCCAGCTTCTTTACCAGATCCTCGAATAAATAGTCTTGATTCGAACTGACGACCCTGGTCGGTGTGGATTTCTTAAGGAACCCCATAGCGAACAATGAATTCTTCAATTAACTTTTCCGCCATTGTTGTGACTTCGCTGTTTGGCAGAGCGTAGGCTTCCACCAGTCCGCTGCTACCAATATGTTCACTTTTAGGGAATGGTCCGAGAAGACGTCCTTTGTAAAGAAGTTCGTGCCTTAAACCCCTTTCTGACTTCGCAATCTGCACAAGAATTTACGAAGTTCTCCACCTCCTGGGCATGGCCGGGCCAATAAACCTGTTCCGAATATTCTTCAAAGTTTCTGTTATTCCCAGATAAGCTCCCGTGGACTCCGCATAAATTCTCTTGAATATTTCTCCTTTAAGGCACCACCAGCTGGTATCTATGAGGCCTATCTTTTCTCAACCTGTGGTACGCGTCTCCCTGGTGGTGTGAGAACTGATACTGACAATGGCGAGAAATATCCCTTCATTTAAGGAAGGTTATATTTCAATATTCAGAGGTATATTAACGACAAATTTTATCCACAAAAATATTTGTTGTATAAAATTAATAATGAAATGTGGTACGCGTCTCCCTGGTGGTGTGAGAACTGATACTGACAATGGCGAGAAATATCCCTTCATTTAAGGAAGGTTATATTTCAATATTCAGAGGTATATTAACGACAAATTTTATCCACAAAAATATTTGTTGTATAAAATTAATAATGAGAATCGTTGGCGTCGTCGTAGGTTTCTTTCTCCACCGATCCTAACACTCATCTAACATAATGAGAACAATGCATGGTATTAAAATTCTAATTATACCTCTCTTCATTTGAATCTGATTTCAAAAAACTAGGATCCACGAAACAAGTTCAAGGATCGCATTAAAATTATTAAGAACCACATTACCTTTATTAAGGACCATTTACATACCAGATGAATAACTGTTATTTTAAAGTTGCTGAATAATTATTGTACTTTCATTAAAAGTTAATGTGGGTAACATTTTTTTAAATATTACTTTCTATTTGTAAAAAAAGAAACTGAATTGTAAAATAGAAAATAAAAGCCTTTAAATGTCATTAGATTTATTTGATTATTTAGCTAATCTATTTTTTTAAATTTTTTAGGGTGATGGAAAGTGTAATCTAGGGGTACGGCAGAAAACAAAAAGGTTGGAAAACACTGCTTTAGAGGAAAGCATAATGCTATTGTTCTCCCACAACCACAAAAATAAATTTTCACGGGAAATTGATAGGTATATATGTATGTGTGTGTGTGTGTGTGTAAGAAAGTATAAAGAAAATGGTTGGAGCCATTTTTTATAAAATCAGTAAAGTCCGCACTTCTTCGGTTGATGGATTTTGCCCGAAATTGCGAGTAGTACCCGAAATTGGTAGTATCTAAATGGAATACCAAGTTTGAGCATCCTGCGACTTTTCATTTTTGAGATATTGTGTTTGAGATATTCTGTTACACACACTCACGGACCATTCGTATAAAACATTTTTTTCGCATTATGGAGACTTTAAAATAAGTATTTCCAGTGAAAATTCAATGTTGAAAATCTGGCACGATCGCAATGTGCTAAGATACACTATTGCAGAAATCTGGCGTGGGACACTGACACAACTTTCTCTTACTGAATTTCAGCTTACTCTCACTCAAAGGTGTAAATATTTAGTTGGCCTTTGTGTGACCTAAATACTGGTGGTGGAGATTACAGTTGGTTGGAGTTGTGCATTGTCTGGCAGCGCCCTCTCCTATGAAGTTGAGCCCAACTCACCCATTCCACACAACTCTCCAAATATAAATAATAGCTATTAGATCTGTGCACACAGCATCCAAAAGAAATGACAAAATTCCCCCCCCCCAAAAGTCAGGAACATATTCTGCAAAATCGCTTTACTGCATCCGAATTTCTTCAAACTTGCATTTTAGCTATGCATGCATCATAACATTGTATGGTGTACTGCAGAGCAAGTTTACGGGAAAGCTTAGCACTGTAGAACCGTATAAAAATCTGGCGTGAAACACTCACACAACATTTTCTTACTCCAGTTCTCAAAATTATAATTGACAAATTTTATAGTTTGTATACCAAATTTAATGAAATTCGTTGAAAACTGAAAAAACTGTTCAGTAAAAGCTCACTTCCGGTTTACTAATTTCCTTGCAACTCGGAATTTTGGTCATCTATTTATTTCTAATTAATTTTGTTTGGATGGTAGAATTGTATAATCAACTATGATGCACTTTAGAGAAAAACATAACCCCACCCCCTCCCCTAAAAGTGCCCTTAAATGAATTTTCCCAGAGAAATATTTTAAATAAAAGTTGTAGATCTTTGTACGTTTAGTTTATATAATAAGTTCCAAGAAAATTGTCGGAACCATTTTTGAGAAAATTGCGAAAAAGGGAAAAAAATCATTTAGTAAAGTGGTAAAGTAAACCCACTTCCGGTTATCCGATCGCAGAAAGTTTAAACTTTATGTTCCGTTTAGGCATCAACATTGAATTCGACAGTAAGTTATCTGTCAAAATTCCTCAACCGAAAGTACGACTTTAATGAATAATTTTTTCACTTTTTTTTCCAATTTTCTAAAAAATTGCTCCAACGATTTTCATTAAACTTTCTATATTAACTACAACTACAAAAAGCTACAATTTTTATTTAAAACATTTCATTTAAGGGCACTTTTGTGGAAGAGGTTAGATTTTCTTCTAAACTGTTATTTCAATTTATTACACAATTCTGTCACCTAAATAATATTGATTACACCAAGTTTTTTTTTTTAATTAGAACTGTGAGAGCTGCAGTAAGAGAAAGTAGTGCGAGTGTTTCACACCTGACTGTCTCGTTACACTCTAGCACCTTTCAGCAACGGCTACTCTTACAAACTGCAAGAGAAGATAATATTTCCGTAAATGTTCGGCATTCTACGTAACACAAAAGTTTGTAGTGCTAGTGATCCCTTGTAACTGCGTACAGACATGGACGGTTGTGTGGCTCGTACGTGTATTTTTATGTGGTATCTTTTACCCCGCATTGTTCAGAAAAAAAAAGTATTCTGCTCCCCACTACTACAAAAGTTTTTTTTTTTTTACTCAGAATGAGAGAGAAACGTAATTTTTAAAAAAAGATAGAAATTAAATATAATAGGAGAAAATAAGTGGTGAGGTACAGTTGCGTTATGCAGTGGTGTGTGTGAACAGTCAAGTTCTAGCAGTCGGAGCATTATTATGTGCGTACATTCCCCAGCATTTCATAATCCTCAATGTTTAATATTATTTGATGTTTATTTTTTACTGATACTATAGGGGACAACGATTCAATATATATAAAAAAATAAAGCCAAAAATTTAGGAAGGAACTAATGATAAAATGAATAAAGCTCAAATGGCATTACTGGTTCGTTGGTGGAAGCAGAAATTTCTGAGCGGATATAAACAATTTTCAGGTATTTCCAAATGTATTAATTTTTGTTTACGGGTCATGTGTTTACCATTTGGACCCTGTAATTTCTCAGACACTTTTGAAATCTGGATGAATTATTTAAAAAAAATGTTTCTGTCAAATAAATTTCGGTAAATTGAAAACACATTTTTAAGCTCACTTCAAGAAAATGATAACTCAGTTTTACCATTTTTTTTTGCTTTAAAAAAAAAGTATTTCTTGAATAATTGAAGTTATAACCAACTTGGAAGGTTTCTATGATGTTTACATTGGGCCCTACCATAACTTCCTTGGCATTTGTTTTCATTTCTTTGCGTATTTATTTGTTACTTTATTTGTAGCACTCGAATGATATTTTTCTAGTTATGGATTCTCAGACCTTTGACTGTTTTTCTACCATTTTTACCTTAGTAAAATGTCAAGCTTAAAGAAGAATTTACGCTTTTCCAGAATTTATGCTTTTCACACACATTAACCTACGGTCCCTTCTAAAAAAAAAAAAATAGACTGAAACATTCATATGACTTTCTCTTTTTACGGTTTTTCATCTTCAACAAAACAAATTGTCTATATTTTTTGTTTATTTCTAATACTTAAAATGGTTTTTAATGTTATATAAATAAGTAGTGGGCCAAAAATATAGTGACTTGGTATTTAGATAGAGGAGCTCATATTTCAGTAAAGTTAGTAATGTGATTATTCTGGTTATGGAATTTTAGCCGCATTATCTTCCTTTGTAAAATGACAAAATGGAATGCTATAAAAACGGAAATACATAGAATATTCTTATAGAAGCAACTTTGGGCTTTCTGCAATTTTACGTTTTTGAGAGATTCGATTACGTTTACGATTTGCTATGCATAATATACATGAAGGGTTTTTCGGGTAATCTAATACATATTTACCTTTTACTTTTCTTACTGCTGGTAAGAGGAGGTCAAATTTTCGATATCACATTTACATCGGAAATACGTTTTGAGGTCCCCTGAGTCAAATGTTTAGGTCAAAACTGGTCAACCGGAGATACCACTCTATTGGATGTATATTTTTTCAATTTTCTTTTATCTTGTTATATGTTAGCTACACTTACGTACAAACAACTGCAACTTTTGTTTGAAACATTTTTCCGTGCAATAGATTTTACGGTGATTGTGGAGGTCCACCTATCCTTTTGTCGTCTTTAATTCCCAGTTCTGTCGGCTCCGTATGTAATATTGAAGCCAGGTAACTCTCTAAAACATTCCAAGTTTGAAGAAAATTCTTCAGGAAGAACTATGTAGATTGCAGTATGAAAAAGTGGTGCGAATGTTACACAGCGGATTTCTTTTTTAACAATGTTTAACTCAATTTAGAAAATGTGACATATCTAATTTTTACATTAGCAAAAATAATATGTGCTGTATAAGGCTGTGTTTTCTAGTGAGAACACTCAGACCACTTTCTGTTACTACCGTTTATAAATTACATTTTCTTCAAACTTATTAGTAAATGTTTGTCCTTTCCTCTCCCAAAAGTGCCCTTAAATGAATTTTTCCGGAAAATATTTAAAATAAAAGTTCTAGCTCATGTGTTGACGATTTTGTTCAACCGTCAGTGTTATTATGGAGAAAAGCACCGAAAACTGAAAAACCTGTTCACAGTAAATTCGCACTTCCAGTGAACCAATTTGCTTTAAATGTGAAATTTTGACATCACATTTCATTGTAATTAATATTATGTAGATGATAGAAATGAAATAATAAACCGAAATAACACTTAAGAGGAAAACGTAACCTCATCCCTCCCAAAACCTTCTTAAATGAATTTTTCCGAAAAAATGTTTCAAATAAAAGTTGTACTTTATATATTTAAAGTTCTACAACTGTAAATAGTACTTAATAGTTTAAAGAAAATTGGGGAGCTATTTTAGAGAAAATCGCAAAAAATTAAAAAATTTATTCAGTAGTGGTACTACTTCTGGTTAATCGATTTTGTTCAAAACCTTTTCTCAGGCCACTTTAACTAAAATAAAGTTATGCTTTCACCGATTTTTGCTTTTTGAGTTAAGCAGACCAATTTCTTCAAACCACTTTTACGGATTCAGGGGTCCTCAAAACGTGTATATCTGGAGAAAACTCGTTTCCAAAACTTGTAACACCAGTTGCAGAAAGTAATAGTATATTTTGCAATATTTTTGCGATTGTGGTTGGGTCCGATCAGGTGGAAAACATCAGAGATTGATTTTCAATCGGTTTACACACTGATTTTGCACTGTGCATTTCTATGTTTTCACTAGTTTATCAAGACATTCTGATGATGGGTGGCACCCGGAACCGATCGATGACCACAAAATGAAGCAGCTTCCGCGTAAAAAGTATCTGATAATATTTTGCCCTTGCTTTATTGTAAAGATTGTGGAAGGACAATGAACACGTTCACCAGAACATGCAAGCTTCATCACAACTTCCGCTTCACTTTTCTTTGAGAGTTTAAAGAAAAAACAAACCATACACCGATGTAGCACATAAAATAAAGAACATTGGATCTTTTTTCCAGAAAGTTGTTAAACAACTGATAGAAGTTATTGTGAAAAGTGGATTTCAAAGCCTGCAAGGTTCCATAATCACACGGAGTACAAAGTTCATTTTTCTGCGACTTTTACTTCCTTTTGCGGTGCGCGTGTTGGTGTAGTGGTTATGAGCATGGGCTAGTAAGCGGGAGGTCACCAGTTCGAGTCTAGCGTATAACTGCTAAATTTTATTATTGGTATCAAAAACGTTAAAAGTAAATTAGGTGCTACCGCCCCCCTTCACGGTACCTAATTTGGTAATTGGACGTTAAGCCGCCTGAAATAATAAGCTTTACTTTATACTCATTTTTACTTCTTTTAGCTAGAAAGAGAAAATATTGCACCAACGTTTTCGTAATAATTTATATTGTTATACATACATAGTCAGGACCATAAAAGTATGTATATCCGGTAGAAGTTGATAATATAAAGCTGACACAAAGAACGTTTCGCTGGTTCAGCGAAAAGAGACAGTAGCAAGGTGCCTTAATTCTAGTTTTAATTGTGCAAGCAGCTTTACCTCAGATTTATAGGCATCCGTTTACTGAGAATTAAATTTCCTACCAGATCTCCGTATCTATAGATAAGAGTTGGGGAATTGAAATTGAGCAGTTGTTGCCTTAAAATATATCTTAGACGGAAATACTAAAATTGAGCCGTCTTGATTGAAATAATTTTTGTATATTATTAAGTTTCTCACTGGAAATGTATTTAGCTGGGTCTGCCCGGTGAGAAGTATTGTGACTGCCGAAAATAGCCGAACTCTGAGAATTGCTAATCCATTAATGTCTTATTAATATCAAGCTTGAGAAAAAGTGTAAGAGTAAAATTGCAGTGAAAGTAATTTACAGTAATCTATGTTTTCAAGTGGTGGGGAGTAGCGTATGAAGGGGCTGGTATTACCAGCTGGCAACCAGAGAGGACGCGTCTGTGGGCCCTGTGGTCCTTTCTACTGTCTCTTCTTGCCTATCAGCCGCTAATGCGATCGTTAGTGAATTTTCATAGGAAATACATTTTCTCAGTTCCTCTCAGTTTGAACACTCACATCACTTTCTCTTACTGCAGTTTACACATATTTAAGTGGCAAATTTTCTTAAACTCGTAGGTTTTACTAAATCTTTGCTTGTCTTCAATTTTATATCAGTTGGAGAATCTAAACTTAGAAAAACGACATTTTTAAGAAAACCTTACAATCCATCTTCCCCAAAACGTCTTTGAATGAACTTACTCAGAAAGAAGTTCCCAATAAAAGTGATTGGCTCTGTATTTATAGTTAGGTGACAAATTTAATCTATAGAAAACAAACTATTAATTATAAATAGCACATTAGAGGAAAACAACACCGCCCCTCTCCCTAAAGCCACCTAAACGAATTTTTCTGGAGAAATTTCTCAAATAGAAGTTGTAGCTGTTTGTATGTGTGGTCGGTATATTAAGTTTAAAGAAAATTGTTGGAGCCGTTTTCGAAAAAATCTTAGAATGCTGAAATAACGTTTAGTAAAACTGAACTTCCGGTTATCCGGTTTTCTTCAAACTCGCAGTATTGGCAACATATTTAATTTTTATTATTTAGATCATAATATTATATAATAAATTGAAATAGCACTTAAGAGGCAAACATAACCCTACCCTTCGCCCAAAAGCTTCTTTAAATGAATTTTCTCAGAGAAATGTTACAAATAAAAGTTGTAGCTCTTTGTATATGTAGTTAAAGTACATAGTTTAAAGAAAATTGTTGGAGTGTTTTTTGAGAAAACCGCAAAAAACTGAAAATCCAATCAGTAAGTGGTACTTCCGGTTGACGAATTCTGACAGATAAGTTCCTGCTGGATCCTATGGTGATACCCAAATGGAATGCCCCGTATGAACGCCCTGCAATTTTTCGTTTTTTAGCTATTCGGTTCAATAGATACAACAGACAATTTTTTTGTTTTTTGTTTTTGGGCATTAGCCTTGACGCCATACAGCCATAGCTCTTAATTGTACATAGCTTGCAAACTATTTTATCTTGTTTAAATTACTATAAGGCACTAAATGTTCAGTTTTGAAACGGGATGCTTTCCTACTGCATATTGATTTTGTTCCTGACCGGTTTCGGATTTTCATCCATCGTCAGAGCTAATTCCCCAAGTTTGTGTAGAGAGTTCACTTCAACGTAATGTTTCTGTTATACTCACACTTGTAACAGTATTTACTGAATGCTTGAGTGTATTAACTGAATTCGCTATGTGCAAGTCCATGTTATCACACGGTTTTGACAAAAACATCCTGATGATGGGCGAACGCCCAAAGCAAAGCAGTTGCCAAAGTTAATTTTAAGTTCACATATTCTGCTTATATTTCATCGTCATCAACCTATTATTGTTTATTTATTCCCTCTTTATTAATTACTTGCTTTGGTGGTGGGATTAGCTGAGTGGTAGCGCGCTGCACTGTACGCGGATGTTCCATGTCCCAACTAGCAGTCAGGTCTTTGGATTGCCCCGCCTTAGGAGCCTTTACAGTTTACGGTCCGGTAATGGCAGTGTTGTCTGTAACGACAAAACACTTCCGGAGGCCCCGGAGAAAGCGCTGGCTGAGAAGGCTCCGGCCACCACAGACCACCATCCAACACTTGGTGATGGTATGTCACAAGTTAAACTATAGTTATTAAGGAATTTAAAAAAAAAAAAAAATACCCTGAAGAAGGCAATAAATTTGCCGAAATGTCGGTGAAAATTAAACAATTTTTTTTTTTGTGACCGAAGCTCAACAACCATTTTACAACAATTTGTATCTTCACATGTTTGCCGAAAGGTCGGCTTTGAATTAAAAAAAAAACAACACAAAAATATTTTGTTTATGCCAGCTAAAAATATTTTAGATAAGCCGACAATTACGTACCTATTGGAAACCTAACGGCCACATCAACAATTTCTTCTAATACTTTTTTTATTGTACGTTGTATGGATTTGCCGTATATTACATGGTAACATATTTTCTTCTTTGTAATTTCTTATATAAATTATGTATAAATTATGTGGAATTCAGAGACAATTTCCGTCATAGCCTGCTCATTTTGTAGTCATCGAGCGGTTTCGGGCGTTCGCCCATCTTCAGGATGCGTTTTACAGACAGTGTGATAACACAGACTTGCACAGAGCAAATTCAGTTTACACACTGGCTGGAGTTTTTAATTGTATTTAAAACTAAACTCTTAAACTAGTTCAAGGGGGTATGGTGATGGTAACTGGGTGGGAAAGGAACACGAGTTTGGGTTATTAAAGGGCAAATTTTCCTTAAAAAGGAAACAACACGTTTAATTTTTACGTTTTTTTTCTGTTATTAGAGGAAGATTCACTTTACAATTAACTAATCAAAATAAATTTAAAATTAAATTATATAACGATTTAAACTAACATAATTTAAAATTAAGCGATTAGAATTATAAAAATTAAAATAACAGTTAAACAAAAATGTCTCTGATGCTTTCCAGCTCTGCGGAACCAACCACCAAAACAGTTACTATTACTACTCTTAACAAAGAAACAAAATTTTAAATTACTTTTTAAGCCATGATAAAGGTAATAAAATAATGGCAGCATTAGAGGCACCCTCACTGTGTAACAGGAAGTACTGCAATCGTTTATATTTTCCAAATTAAGTTTACATCGGAAATACAGGTTTTGAGGTTCGCCGAGTACGAAAAAATGTTTTAGAGAGAGAGAGAGAGTGTGTGTGTGTGTGTGTGTGTGTGTGTGTGTGTGTGTGTGACAAACAAGATATCTCAAAAAAGAAAAAAATGAGATGGCCGCCACCCTGGCAAAGAAAGGCGCTGAATCTCCCTTTTTGGGGTCTGAACCCTTCTGTGGAATATGTTCGGGTAGAACTTAGAAATGAGGAGGAAATGAAGAGAGCACAGCTCTGGAAAATCCTCCAAGGTCTGAGGCAAGCAAAGACTTGCCTGGGCGTTTATAATTAGAGGAGATTTGAAGAGTGCATCAGTTTCAGTAAAAATAGGCCTCGTATGCTGCCTCACTGGACATTATGGCTCAGGGGGCACTTCAGGAAGCTGGACCTAGAATAAGATTCTGCAGCGGCAGTTCTGTGCGAACTCCAATACCACCTCCTAACGGACTGCGATGCTATCATCTAGAGGAGATTTAGAAGGCGTTGGAGGAAGATATACCCTCCCTAGAATCTTCCCAGATCCTGAGATTCTTCAGAGATCCTAATCTGGAAGGGGTGCTATAGGTGAGTAGTCTCACCCTTGACACCAGTGGGATGCACTGCACCGTACCACAAAAAAAAAAAAAATCGTCTGTGTAATGTTAATTTGAATCTAATGTGTGCTAAAAACCGACGTTTCGCCCATATTGCAATGAACCTCTTCAGAGGCTTGAAAGCCGTTAAGGCAATTGTAGGAAGTTGAAACTTGCCATTCCGTTTGGATATCACAATGTGATCCGACTGAAAGTTATGTTAGAATTCCTCTACCGGCAGTACCACTTTATTAAATGGATTTTTCCAAAAATGGCTGCAACGATTTCCTGTATGCTTTGTATTTATTTGCGGGAAAATGTGTTTAAGGGAAGTATATGTTAGAGCAAGAGGTTATGCTTTCTTCTAAACAACCATTTTATTTTATTATACCATTTTATAATTTATATAATATTAATTAGATTAATTAAATGTGTTTCCGGGTTTGAAAAAATCTTATTTGACCGGAAGTGCGACTCTCCTAAATATTTTAGGAGCATGACATGCAGATTTGTAAAATATAGTGATTATTAGAGAACAGGTTAACGTTTGGGGAAAACCTTAAGCAATTAACAAAGTTTAAATTAAGGGCTGTATCTGTACTTTGTGTGGTCATAGACCCCTATTTGTCTGCACAGATAATTGTGTCTGCTTCACATAATTTTTGATAATAATATTCAATGAAGTTCTTTTAGTGTTGAGATGGATCTGATGCCAGATAAGGTGGGGAGGTTTTCTCCAGCTTTAAAAACTTAATAATCTGTAGCGAGGTGATGTTGAATGGACAGGTGGAGGCTCCAAGAAGGACATGCAGATAATAGCATCGATCTAACTACTACCATTGTAGAGCAGAGTCTGCAGCAATGCAAATAACGTCCCGACAGCTATTTGGCCCTATTCACTCTGTCCTTGATATGAGGGGCAGAAGTCAGCTTCCTGTCAAGTATCACCCGAGGTACTTGACAGTAACACCAAGATAATTCGTCGATACAATACCGACCTGCGCTTGCACAAGAGAATGGCCATAGTTATCACGGCGTTTATTTCAATTTTTCATCAGTTGCTAAATCTTTCAATGCATGATATTGCATTATAAAATCAGTTTACTATTGTATAAGTTATAGAAGAACCGGTGCTAATATTGATGGTTGGGGAATTCCAGCACATACTTGACAAACTTTGCACCAAAATCTATGAAAATAATTTGAAATTTTATATTTTTTTAATTAAAAATGGATAATTTTGATAATCTAGGGAGGAAAATAGCCTTAGCTTTTTACTTTTAAGAAAAGACGGGAAACTACACAAGGTTTCTATGGAAGTCCCACCACCGCAATTGCAACTTCTCTTACCCCTGGGTGAGAGGAAGTTTTGCGATCGTGTTGATTCTGACATGAATTTGCACTGGAAATACATGATTTGTACATGTGTTTTTCCTAAATAGGAAAAAATGGTTTTAGCATATGGTGTGCAGGTGTGTGTGTGTGAACAAAATATTTCAGACGGAACGGTGGCAGAAAGCTACGGAAATGCAACATTACTGAACATTTTTTTTACCCAGTTTTTCGCGAATCTCTCGAAATTGACTTCTTTAAATCTATACAATTTTGGCCCATAAATACCTAAATCACTTTTATTTGAAATATTTTTTTCAGGAAATACTTTTGCTGAGGGAAATGGGGGAACAGGAAGGTTAGGCCTTGCTGTAAAGTAGCGGTGTGTGCTGCCACCACCTATCTAATGTGAAGGACATAAGTAGTATTGCTGGAATTGCAAATTATAAAGACTCGGTTCACTGCAGGTACCACTTTACGGAATAGGTTTTTTTTAGGTTATCTTTGGAATATTCGTAAAACGGCTACAAGAAATTTGTTGAAATTGATGCTATTTGCACACATTTAGACCTATCAATTTTATTTACATTAGTCCCGGCGAAATTGATTTTAGGAGCTTCTGAGGACTTCGTGACGTTAAATTTCAAATGTTATTTAGGTTTGTTCGATGTTATTGACGCTCTCTTCTGGACTTGAGTGTAATCACATCAAGAATTACCTGCTAGGGTACATGGCTCTATATTTATGTTTGGGCTAAGTGAAAATATCCAGGCTTAAAGAAAATTTGTTAATCATAATATTGGATTAAGTGCGCAAAGAGAAAGTGATAGAGTGTTGCACACTAGATGGTCTTTACTGTAGAAAATTGAAAAAATTGTAGAAAATAAATGAAGAGTTTGTTTTGTTAAGAAAGGAAGATGTTTTCTAAACGTACAGTAAGCTGGGTTGGTGGCGGGGCATTGTCCTTGACGGCGCTCTTCAAAGCGGCGGCACCCTGTACACCAGTGCCGAACAGCTGTTGTCAGCGCACACCCCACTCCCAAACACACTAGAAAGGTGCGTTTTCTTTCCTTTCTCCATGGTTTGCCCAATCCCCTTGCCACCTTACCTTTCAGTCATTCCGACAAAGTCTAAAGCCTTGTCCTTCTTTTATACAATTTTTTACCAAGCAGCATGGCGAAGGCAGGCTTGGCCCTCTTCAAGCAGTTTTTTGTTTGCAATGCATGTCTGCACATTTCTAACAGTAGTTAACGGTCTCTACAATAACGATTCTGTACTTGAGATCGCTAGCACCGTCTCTTGTTTTGAATCACCTTGTGGTATCCAACCGGAATACGAACTTTCGTTTTATTCTTTCGAATTTTCGAAAGCGATTATTCGTTTTATTCTTATGAATTCACTCAAGCGACGTTCGCTAAAAGCATGCTTTATTTTCGAGTGACTCACTATTCCAATTTTGATGACCTCACACTAATAAATCCGACAATTCTTTCTTTTTGCTTTCTCTTTCTGTGATAGCACAGATTCCGATCGTGTCAAATTTTCTATAACGAGTATTCACTGGTAATACACATTTGAAGTGTTTTTTTAGAAATTGGTCTGTGTGTGTGTCTGAGTGGGTCAGCATAACTCAAAACGGAAAATCAAATATCAAGTTCAAACTTTATATTTCGTTTAATTTCTACCAGAGGGCACGTCAGTAAGGTTTTGATCAAAATCGGTCAACCGGAAGTACCGCTTTAGTGATTGGATTTTTTAGTTTTTTGCGATTTTCTCGAAAATGGGTTCGACTCATCAAAATCCGCTGCAAAAACAGTTATCCGCAATTGTCCGAAACGACTCCTACGATTTTCTTTTAAATGCATATTGTTCTTCAACTTGTAAGATCACCTATTTAAAAGAAAAACATCTGGTGTGAAACACTCAAACACCTTCTCTTACTCCAGTTTTCAAAATTGGAATTGACAAATTTTATAGTTAGTGTGCCACATTTAATGAAATTCGTCGGAGTTCGTCGAAAACTAAAAACTGTTCAGTAGAAGCACACTTCCGGTTTACTAATTTTCTTGAAACTCGGAATTTTGGTCTTTATTTATTTCTAATTATTTGTTTGGATGGTAGAATTTTATAATCAACTATGATAGCACTTTAGAGAAAACATAACCCCCCTTCCCCCAAAAGCCCCCTTACATGACATTATCAGGACAAACGTTTCAAATAAAAGTTGTAGCTCTTTATATGTATAGTACACATTCCAACTTTAAAGAAAATCTTTGAACCGTTTTCGAGAAAATACCAGAAAACTGAAAAATTCATTTCAGTAAAAACGCACTTCCGGTCATCCGAATTTTTCAAACTCAGAAATTCTACCACAGATTTACTTCTAATTAATATTGTTCTAGATGACAGAATTGTATAGTAAACTAAAATAGCACTTTAGAGGGAGCCATAACCCCACCCCTCCACCATACTACCCCTAAATGAATTATCCCAGAGAAATGTTTCAAATGAAAGTTGTAGCTCTTTGTATGTGTGGTTGATGTACTAATTTTAAAGAAAATCGTCGGAGCCATTTTTGAGAAAATCGCAAAAAAAGTAAAAAATCCAACTAGTAAAGTGGTACTTCCGGTTGAGGAATTTTGACAGATAACGTACAGTCAGACCCCATGGTGATACCTAAACGGAATATCAAGTTCGAACCTTCTGCGATTTTTCGTTTTTGTGTTTTGCTGACCACGAATACACACAGGCAGCATTTTCTAAAAACCACTTTTTTGGACTCAGGAGACCTCAAAACGGATATTTCCGGTAAAATTCGATATCAAAAATTTGGCACGATGACAATATTTCCTTCTCCTCTTAGTATGAAAAATGACAGTACTTGTGAATTGAGGTAAGAGAAAGGGTGTGAATGTGTAAGTACGTAGAAGCGTAAATATTGAAATTACATTCTCTGCATTTTTAGTCGCATGCTTTTTAATACCGTAGATAAAACTAGAATTGTATTTATGTAGGACCTGACAAAATAAAGGTTAGACTTGTCAGGCTTTGGTGACACCCATTGGGTCTTTCTAGCACCGCTTGATCCAGATATCCGTTCCTGTGTTTTCAGTCAGACTTTGCAGCCTATAGAACAACTCCTGCATAAAACTTGTGTGTCTTGGTTGCTGTTCTCGCAGCCAGATAAGCCTTTCATATTGCATCCTCTTCTTGTTGCAAAGCTTGCACTTCCAGCCCTCTCTCACGTCTTCTATCTATTAGTGTCTTTCGGCCAAAGAAAAGTTGACGTAATAATGCCCATATTTCTATGTATTTAATGTCTTTAAAGGCCTACAAAAGTAGACAAAATTTAGACAAAAACTTTTCAAGTACATACATAATATGAAATGAATTTAAAAATATATATATATATATTAAATTTTATATATTTTTTATTTTATATAATATATATTTATAAAGTAGTAAGATATTAGTGTCACGATTTTGTAAATGCGTTATACTGCAAATTCGGCTGGACGAATTTTCAAGCGGTTTGCACCCTTTGACACAGAATTGTCTGGAGAATGTTAAGACGGGGAGGGGCTACTAAGACTTTATACATTAATTGTTACAGTTTTTCATGATTTTCTTTAAACTTCTATCTACAAACATTTAAACTAACTATCTACACACATAAATATCTATTACTTTTATTTGAAACATTTCCCGGATAAATTGTTTTTTTGGTGGGTTGTGAGAACAGTAGCGTAATGCTTTTTTCTAAAATCCACTTCAGTATAATATATGGTTTAACCAGCTATGTACATAATATTAATATAAATGTATATTTATACCAATGGGAAGCATTGATAGAATTCCAAATTTGAATAAAATTGGTTTACCGGAAGTGCGATTTCGCAGAAGAGGAATTATCTCGAAAACGGTTACAACAATTTTCTTTAAACTTGGAATGCTTGCTGTATAGATAGAAAGGTATCACTTTTATTTGAAACATTTTTTTTGAAAAAAAAAATGATTTTAGAGGGTTATTGGGGGGGGGTTCTGCCAGTTAGTTTTAATTTAAATTAGCACAAGCTTTATTTGGTTTTGACATAGAGCGCTCCACATAAGGCCGCTCAGGTATATAAGTAAAAACCTCGACCACCATTTTTATGGCCGACCCAATTAAACCTAGCAGTTTTAAAGAAAATTTCTTGATTAAATTACGACAGCAGCGAGATTCGTCATAATTTAGTGTACTACTTAATTGTACAAGGTCATATCATTTTTGTTTGAAACTTGTTTCGAGAAGATTTTTTCAGAGAGGTCCGGAAGGCTTGACTGATCTCTGAAACGCCATCTAATGTATGTTCGTTCCTACAACGAATAAAAGGATGAGAATTAATTATGTTGGCAAAATTCTTGAAGAAAATCAGTTGACCGAAAGTGCGTTTTTAGTGAAGTTATTTCAGCTTCTACGATTTTTATCTGTCGACGGATCACTTAAATCTGTGTAAACTGCAAGTAAGAGAAAGTCGTGTGAGTGTTTCACACCAGATATTTTTTATATATGGCTACACACAACACTACACACTACACTATACACTAGACTATATCACACTACACTACACCTACACACTAACTACACTACACTACACTACACTACACAACACACTACTCACTACACTGCACTACACACTACACTGCACTACACATACACTGCACTACACACTACACATACACCATACTTTTATTAACATGACTTTTCCGAGAAAAATTAATCTTAGGTGAGTGTGATCTAGGTTTTCCTAATGCGCCTTTCCTTACATTTTATTCATCTTTTCATACATTTATCGCAGCTTTATAAAAGTTTGATGTTTGTTGGAGCTGTTGATGCTATACGAGATTGTAGTTTAATTGTAGTGCATAATTTACACCCATTTTACTAAATAAATGGTAGCGGAAAAGGTTGCGGAGAGGAAGCTACCTGAGCAGACCTTCTGGGAACAGCTCGCTGCACCATTTTGATAACAATGGCCCCACAGCTGCACTTGCACACACTCTTACCCTTTAGCTTACATGCTGCAGCCACCACTCATTCTTCCTTGAATGAAGTTAAAACATATGCTCTGAAATACATCACTACCTCTAAACTCCAGTTATTAAGGTTCTAAGAAAGAAGTTTTCACTAGACTTGGATGTGCACTGATCGTTTAGTTGGCCTGATATTATTCATATTACAAATGATGAGTGCAGAGAGTTTTGGCCCGCTAGATGATCACCTCTCTGGATTGCTTCAAATTTATAAAAACTACATTTTGCATTGAACTGAATTCTATTATAGCTGACTATATGGCTGCGACAGAGAAGAGGACAGATCCACATGAATTTGACTTCATTCTGGGCTGCAGGCAGCGCATCTGTCAACCGCCAGTATTACTGAAAAGGAAGTCTGAGGTAAGCCAAACGTCACACCTACCCGAACACCCCTAAAATAATTTTTCCGGAGAGTTGTTTCAAATAAAAATTAAGTTATGTACAGTTAGTATGCCAAGTTTAAATAACATTTTTGAACCGTATTCGAGGGAAAAATGTAACAGTCACACGACTTTCTCTAACTGCAGTTTACATAGTTGTCATTGATTGAATTCTTCAAACTTGGAATTGTTATTAGGTGTTTAGATAGCTTAAAGATTATTTAGCACAATCAAAACTATAATGAAAGGTTTTAAGGCAAGCTTGCCCCAGAACAACCCTCTAACTCAACTTTCTTCGCACTTCTTGCCAACCCATTTTCTACAAAATCGGAATTTTGGAAGCACATAAACGCTAATTAATATTAATTAAGTAAATCAATTGTATAATACGCACATTTTTAATATGCACACCTACTTGTCTTTGAAAGTACGTCAGGTAGGAAAAAAAAACAAATTATATACGAATCATTTTTTCAACGATTCCAAATATGTGATTATTTTTTTAACTGTAAAAAATAAGAGATTTCGAAACCAATTTCTCTTTCAAATTGGACCAAATATTTTTTTAACGGATCTAAAAATAGATTTTTTTCATGAAGAGGAACGAGACAAATCCCCATGAATATTCGCTGAGTTATTCAATTTTGAAATTAAAGAAATTATTGTTGTTTTTTTTTCAATTTTGTCTTGAAATATATTTACAGTAGCGATCTACTTAGAGAGAAAGAAATAACTTATTCAAAGAAATCACAAAATATTATTTGTTTCCCAGACTTCATGAACGGAATAAATTTCAAATTCTTCTCTTCTAAATACATTCTTTCTGCAATATTTGACACTGAATTCATTTATTGGATAGGTTTAGTTGTATTAGCTTGGTACACAGAAAATTGAATAGAAAATTCAGTGATGTTGGTGATGGCCCAATAAGAAGGAAAGATTCAATATGTATGATATTTTTATTCAGTGTGGGAGAGAGTTGCTGAAACTGCAAGTAGCTCTGCACAACACTAACCTGATAGAATTCATCCGTATTGGTCGACTATTCACGTAGCCGTGTGCAGATTTCGTACAACTGACTGAATAAGGTCTGCGCAGTCTTCGGAGAACAAGACTTATTTTTGATGCTGAGCTTGGCGTATTGTGTTTTATGTAAGAGAAATTCCTACTTCATTCCTTCGTCATATTAACTGCATTTTATATGAACAGAAAGACTACACTGTTCGGCTAATTTTAAAACCATATAACTTTGCGCCCGTACTCACTTGGTTTAAAAAATACCAACTGAAGATTTTGCACGTAAAATACATTTTTTTACCACAAAAATAAATTGCTTTCGCTATGATTTTGATATTTTAATAATATTTTATGGGGTGATGAATGTAAAATTTACGAATAACGGATTATTGAGTAGGTGGAAATTCCGAATATGGGCAGATCAAAATCCAAATATTACATATCGGACATAGTCGGACAATAATTTCGATAAATGTGTGTGCTCGATGTGGGAGCAGAGAGAATTAAAGGAATACATTTAGGAATAAACTTGTAGATTTACTGAACAGTGATATAATCTATAGGAACACAAACTGCAAGGAATGTACACTGTTATGATAAATAAGAATGAAGGTAGCGAGAGAATAATTAAGAGAGAGACAGACTGGCTGAGTTAATAGAAAGTACGTAGAATGATGCCGATTTGACTGGTGTCAATACTGTTCTAAAACTATTTTTCTGTAGGGCTAGCTCGGCTCTGTTTAAATGGAATTTTCCCTCCCTAAGGTAAGGAGTAACTAAGTTCTTCGGATCCTATGAATTTTGATTCGGATCCCATGCGGCCTAATAGGGGATCAACGCAGATATGAATCTTCATATCTTAGGTGATGTTCTTCCAGATTTGCTTGAAAATGGCCCTCTAGCACCGGCAAAAGATGTACTTTCAGCACGATGGATGTCCAGTTCATAATGCGAAGATAGTAAGGCCCTATATAGATCACACTTACGGGGTAAATGGATTTACACGCACGGTCCTATTCAGTGGCACGCCCGCTCCCAGATTTGACGCTGATTCCTTCCTCTGGGGATTCCTTAAAAATGAAGTTTATGGTAACCTAACTCCTGTCATCAATGTAGAAGAACTTAAGAAAAAAATTCTGAAGCCTGCGAAGTAATCTTTCCTGATTCAACAAATGAGTGCAACAAAACCTGTCAAAAAGGGCGTGTTTGTGGTAATTTAATGATAGTGCCTATTTTCTCACATTCCAACTTGAATATCTCAGCGAATATTCAATAGATATTTCTCGTTCAGTAACCATTTTCATTGAAATCTACTTTAAGAATTCGTTAAAATTCAAAATATTTGGTCTATTTTGAAATAAGAATGTTGGTTTCAAAATTTCTTATTTCTGAAGCTTAAAATTTGATTCCTTGAAAAAATTAAGTTGGGTATCATTTGGAATTTGTTTACTATCTAGTGCAGTTTGCAAGACTAGTGTGCGATGCATGTTAAAATTGCTACCTATATAGTACTTAGAAAAAAGAAAATAGTAGTTTATGAAAATAGTCCTGAAATAGTACTTTAGAAAAAAGTCTCATCCCGCCTTCAGAAATCCCTAAACATGAAATTTTCCTGATAAATGTTCTATGTAAAAGTGATAGACCTACATATATTTAATAGTTTACAAAGTGTAAAGAAAATAGTTTGAACAGTTTTCGCAAAAAACTGAAAAATCCGTTCAGTAAAGTGGTATTTGGGTTGTCAATTTTGACGAAACCTGATTGTCGGGTCCCCCGGTAGCAACTACACCAAATATCAAGTGATATTACGTTTTTGAGTTATGCTGAACACACACACACACACAGAGAAACAGACCAATTTATAAAAACCACTTTGTCGGAATCACGGACCTAAAATAATATTTTCTGGTGAAAACTGAATGTAGAAAATCTGACACTATGCAATACTTCCTCTTTACGCAGAGAAAGTAGAACTCATAAAAGTAGCGCATTTGGTGGATCTTTTTTATTCAATCTTAGAATTGTAGCAATGCATTCACTGAAAGCCCTTTTATTCTGTTTTGGAACAAGAATCAAATATTCACCTAAATCATATATACCCCAGAATGTGCCAAAACTAGTTTTCGCGGGGAATTGTTTTGATTTAAAATTAATAGGCCTACCTACATTTTTTGCTATCACTTTTATATCACACATTCTATACAACTTATAGCAATCCCATAGTAACATTGAGTTATGCCGAACACATTTTTATGCATTACATTATTACGCTGATTACATTCTTAGCTTCTCCTATTGCTATTAGGAGGAAGTATTGCGATCGTGTCAAATTTTCGAAATTGCGTTTTCACCGGAAATACATGTTTTGAGGACCACAATGTCCCAACTGGCGGAAAGCTGAAAGCTGGTATTCCTTGTAGGTACCACCGGTTCCAACCAACACCAACGTTTCGTTCAGTAATTCATCAATCGAATTTTTTTTTGAAGGGGGGGTCCAATGCACTGCGACCTTTCGATCTATTGTGCTATGCCCCCTGGGTGCCGCAGGTTATTGCACAGCACCCGAACAGATGTCCCAGCTGAACATCCGTTCTACAAAACCTCCATCAGGTTAAGATCCCTGAGGAATCCCAGTACTACCCTGACACGCCCTAGAGAGGGTATATCCCCCTCCTCCACCTGGTACTAACCAGGTTCTTGAATCTTCTCTGAGTGGCAGCCTCACAGTCTGTTAGGAGATGTAATGGAGTTTCCTCCAACTCCCCACAGAATCCGCATGAACTGTCACTTTCCAAACCCAGCTTCGCCAGGTGTCCTCTAAAGTCGGCAATGCTCCGTGAGGAAACCCGTAAGAACGCGGAGCTTGTTCTTACTCACGCCAATGCAGGCCTCCGATCTCCGTTGGTTATAATTTCCCAGGCCTGCCTGCAGATCTTGGCCTGCCGCAAACCGGTGAGGGAGTACCAGAATTGAGATCTCCTCGCCTCCTCCTCCTTCCTAAGTTCCTCCAACAGAAACTGGTCGCTAACCGCGCAAAAAGGTTCCGGCCTTAAAAGCGGGGTTGTAGCGCCTATCTTGGCCAGGGCGTCAGCCATCTCATTCCCTTCAATGCCAACATGCCCCGGCACCCACCAAAGGGTAACTTTATTCCTCCTGCTTAGGTTATTAAGTTTACCTAGGCATTCCCAGACCTTTTTAGAGCTGATAACTGATGCCACTCAATGCTCTAATGGCTGCTTGACTATCGGAAAGGATTACAATCTCCTGATTTCTATATCCCCTATCGAGGTTTTAAATTGAACGCATCTTCCAATAGCGTATATCTCCGCCTGGAAGATGCTGGGAAACTTACTCATGGGTTCCGAGTGTTTGATCCTTGGACCAACCAGCCCGCGCTCCAATCCCCTTGAGGATCTTAGACCCATCAGTGTACCATTTAATGGCATGTTCCTTAATGCCCAACAGAGCGGATCCTTCGCTCCACCCACTTTTTGTGCCCAGCTTCAAAGAGAATTTATAATGAAGCTGTATTTCTTAATCATGCCATCTCTAGGGAGGTGCCAAGTAAGGGGGTCCAAAGGTGAAGATAGCCTCTCCCCGACCCCCAGGCCTCCCATACCCCTGCACCACCCCTAGAGATCCTGAGAAGAGCTCCCATTGCCGCCCTTTCCACCACCAGATGCAGAGGTGACAGATTGAGGATAACCTCAATCCCGGCGGTGGGACAAGTCCGCATGCATAGCTCCCGTCATGCATAATTATGCGAACCACTGTATTTTGTCAAGAGTCCTCTTGACTGATACTGCTTTGGTCTCCCCAAACCATGCCACTGCGCCGTAGGTGATGACCGGTCTCACCATCATGGTGTACATCCACAGGATACTCGGGGGGCATCCCCAGGACTTGCCCGCCATCAATCGACTTTACTGAATGTTTTTTTATCTCAGTTTTTGCGATTCTGTCGATAACGGCTCCAAGAATTTTCTTTAAACTTCATATACTATCCCCTTTATTTGAAACATTTTTCTGTGAAAATTATTTTTTTGGGGGGTTTGTTGGGTTGAGTAACGTTGAGCTGTCTGCAGGGCACTGTTAGGCTTCTATGCTCATCCAATATTAAGATCCATTTAAAAGCAGTGCTAGAATTACAAATTTAATGAAAATTAGTAAACTGGATAATACGTCTTTACAGAAGACTAGCTTTTCTGGTTTCTTGAATTTCGTCCGAAACTGCTATAATGATGTGCTTTTTAAACTTGGAATACTGACTGCACAGAAGCAATGTATCACTTGCATTTAAAACACTTTTCCGGGAAAATTGATTTCAGGGGGTTCTGACGTAACATTTCAAATGTTATTTGGTTTTGTTCAATATATTTATTGGACGCTTTCATCTGAATACACTCAACTGACTACCTGCCAACACCTACCCCACCTCCTTTATATTTACGTTAGGGTAGCAGAATAGAAATTGCCAATTTTAAATAAAATTTGTAATTTGATAATTGTATGTAACTACATTAAGAGAAAGTTGTATGAGTGTTTCACACCAGATTTTCAAATATTATTTGATGACCTTTTTGGCAGTGTCAACCATGTTGCATGTATGTACATTCTTAGATAGAACCCCTTCTCTTTTTATCTTTAGCTATAAACTATGTAATTTGCATATCATATAATTTAATTAAGCCTTCTTAATGAGCGCTAGTATAGTTCCCTAATCATTGTTGTCAAGTGAATTATTCTCTTTAAAAAAAATTAATATTTTGTAAATATAAAGAATTTTTTAAAAAACAGCTATAGAATTTAAAAATATAACTGATATGTATATACTAGGGGGGCTCCGCCCCCAGGGCCTTGCGGGTGGAGGATTGCCAAAAAGAAAATGTAAGAACAAATAAAACACACACTGATGACAAAATGTTTATTGTTAATATTTTGTATCTCATTGAGTTCCCATTCTCTGCCGAACGACATCTCGATAACGCAACATGTAACTGTCCGTGGCAGAATAAGGGGTCTATCCACATAAAGGTAACAAATGACTACAATTCTGTGTAGAACGAATGGTAGTCTAGTTGTGTTGGTATCACTGTCTGCACATCTTCATTAGTTTGATCAACTTCTTGAACGATATCCGCACTCAGATAGGGATAAGCCTGTCCTAATAATCCAAACACTTTGACCGATTCTGAAGGATTCTCCTTCAATCTTCGTACGAGGTATATATTCGAATCGCATTTTATTTAGTTCATACAATATGTGTCAAATTTAAATTCAATATGTGTTCTGTAAATTCTGTTTGTTCATACAAACAGAATTTACAGAACTTCTCACCTTTCAAATACAGAAACGGGAAGATAAATGTTTTTGAACCACTCATTAAACATTGAACTCTCATAAAAAAAAAACTAACAATTTTGCACCACTTATATTGGGGACGATAGCACACTCCACCATCTGAACGACTAAAAACAAAACCAACAAATTGGATGGTTTATTAATCTGACTTCCAATGTCAAAATTTTTTTCATGCCCAAAAACTTGGTCAGAAGCAGTAATTTAAGTTACACTAAATGGAAAAATAGTAAATTTGAATATTAAATTTGTGAGTTGAGAAATACAGTGCAGAGAAACGGTGTTAATGTTTTCCAATGGGTTTCATTGTAGCAGTGATATGATACGACTGACAAGACGCGTTGAAAATACGTGCACTGTCTGCCTAAAGCTGCTGTCTGCAGCCAGAAATACGTGGTGTACGGTAATGAGGTAGTTCTCTCAAATTCAGTTTTCAGTAAGTTGCTTGTGAGAGCCTGCACTCACCTACTATTTTATTTTTATAGATTTTGGTAAAATTGTTGCCTCACAACCCGTCAGACACATTTGAAACCCATGTCGACTACACGGCCAGCTGTTTTACATAAGCTACCGTAGTTATCTGTATGGTTTAATACTAAGAAAGGATAATAAATCGTGTTAACTGATGCAGAGAGAGTCTGTGTAAGAGAGACGGCCTTAAAGAGTGAGAGGTAGTTATGAAGCAAACATGCATAGCTGTTTTTTTTCTAAACTATAGAGGAGAAGTGGGGGAAGTAGTTGTGTCGGCAACATGAAAGAATACAGGAAAGGTTCCCCTTGTGCCCTCTCCACAAAACTGCCGTCCTTATGCTGGTTTCCAAGCGGCGAGCGTTTAAACTTTTTGATCCAGGCTCCATTCAGTAGACTCCCCTCCTTCAGCGCATAATACTCGGGGCCCGTTCTCTTCTAGTAATCCTTTTCTTGTTTTTTCTGCCGTTGCTCAATCTGTCGCTCTTTACATGTCCATTTGTGTGTCTACTCAGAAGAGACATGTTTTTTCTCAGAAGACAAAGTACGCACACATAATTGCTAGTGTCTTGTTGGGGACACACACTGACCACACAATGCTCTCTCATTATTCTTTATAATCATATTCAGATTTTTTAAATTGAGTTGAATCCCCTTTAAATTCGTCAGCCGATTATATAATTTTACAGTATTTTTGGTCATTTTCACGAAATCTTGTCAAAAACTGTTCCAACTGTTTCTTTGTATTTTTATAGATATGAACTACACAAATTTCATTCCAACACTTTCATTTGAAAGCCTGGGAAAATTAATTGGTTTTGAGAGTTCTAGGGGGGGGGGGATGCTTATAAAAAGTTCTAGTTTGGTACATGTATGGTTCTATCACTTAGGGCAACTAAACATTCAGTAAAACTTCCAAGTTAAAAGTAAATTAATTAGAATTTTGCGAATCGCATTAAGATATAGTGAAGTGAGTGTTTCATACCAGATTTTGTAATTATATTCACAGAATACACTTGTTTATATTCTCGTAATGATAAAAGGGTGTTTTACAAAATGGTATTTGAGCATATCTCTAAACGAGAAATCTTAGAAACATCGAAAGTTGTTATCCCTGGAAATTAGAAATGGAGGCTTGCTTTTAAAATTTGTATACAAAATATCATTTGATTGCATTGTTTCCAGATGATTGCAATTTTTCTTCAAAATGGCTTCAACGATTTCTTTTTGTGCATCACTTTTATTTGAACATTTTTCTGAGATGTTTTAACTGTAATATTTACTAATATTAATGATATTTTTCTGTATACTTTGTTTAAGCGATGAAAACGCTACAGAAAAGAGTTTGGTTAGAAATAATATGTTCATTTATGAAAACATTTAAAAGAAAAAAACCTATACTTTGAACTGAAAAATCAAAGGAAAATAATTACCTGGTGTAATTATATGTATATAGAAAAAATTAAAATGAAATTTAAATTCACCATCTATGCATTTAAGCAAAATAATTTAACTAAAACCTAAAGTAGGAAAAGCCAAACTTCACATTCTAGCCAAAGTTTTGGAAATATATATTTATTTAATCAGTACTTAAATATATTTAGCAGTAGCAGAACTTAATTATTTTTGTAAACAATTTTAGATGTAAAATTTACGAAGTTTGTAAATAATGCGAAAAAAAAGTTCTTTCAAAGTGACCTTGGCCTGATGCATGTCTTTAATCTTGGAGGCCAAGCGACTGCAATGGTACATAGAACAATCACGGGGAAATCGCTCCACCGCTCCTACCAGAGACTTTTTTAGTAAGTGTAAAGCGTTGTACGCAAGGTGGCAGGCCACATTTCTAATTGCGACCACAGTTGTTTGTAATCAGGAGGGTTGAGATATGGATTCCTGACCGCCAATCTGTAGCGCTAATGATCCGGCACATTCCTTTTCAACCACTCTTGAGTCGATTTTGCTTTGTGAGCAGGTGATTAATCTTGTTGCAATCCAGTGATTTCCAGTAAAGAGGACTTGTAAAGTTGCAAACTTTAGACCTTTATCACAAAAATGAAGTTGAGAGAAGCCACTAAACCACTAGATGCTTGATGTCCTGTTTGGACTCTTCCAACCTCTTCCTAGCTTCTACTTAGTCACAATCAGTAACGACACAAACAATAGCCTTAATCATGTTGACGATTAAATTTTTGTCTATGGTAAACATTTTCTTGTGAAGATCATTCTAACAAACTTTCGACCAGTCAGCTTTTTTAAGCATTTAACCTAAAATCTTCCATTTAATAATCCTCGACATGGATTTGTGAGATTTATTCATCTCACCGTCAAGCTGAGCTGCATTGCGTGCTCTGGGTTCCATTGCCGGCCTTGGATTTAATATGAGTAGTATACAATGTGAGCAGTGTACAGTGTGACTATACAATATGAGCAGTATACAATATGACTAGTATATATGAGTAGTATACATATGAGCAGTATACAGTATGACTAGTATACAATATGACTACTATATATGAGTAGTATGCAATATGAGCAGTATACAGTATGACTAGCATACAATATGAGCAGTATACAATTGACTAGTGTATATGAGTAGTATATAATATAACTTACATCCATTATACCTTCCTGGCACAGGGGACACAATGGTGAGTGGATGACATCAATTCTGAATAGATGTGCTTGCAGATAGTCAAGCCTTGTTTACAATCTAAAATTAGCAGTGACAATCTTTCGAGGCAGCCTCCTTTGAATTGGACTGTTTAAAAGTCGTTCCCATTGTTTTCCTACCGCGGCAACCTTATTAGCCCTGTATCAGAGCCTATGCCTGGGTAGACACAGACACTTAAAAGGGCGTAGATGGCATCTATTACCTTCTTGGGCAAGCTGTCTGCTTTTTCGTTGCCTGAAATATTGCATGGCTGGTATTCATTGCAATATAATTTGCCGTCCTTTCTAATAAGCCTACTTAGCGCGGCCGTGACTCACTGTCTCCATGAAATGGGTACTTCAGGGAACCTTTATTTCCAGTGAAAACTAATTTTGTCAGTCTTACATGAATAAAGTATTTTCTCTCACAGCAATAAAGAACGTGAACGATTTAACGACTTTCTCATGCTACAATCTTTACTTTCCATTTGACAAATTCTTTCAGACATAGAAGTATTCAGCATATTTAATTGTCCCTAATTAAAGGTCGTAAAACCGTAAAAATAAAGTAATAGCTCTCTCTGAACAATTAAATCTTCAGGTTGAGACCGCGTCACACGTGTCAGTTTACATTAGAGTCAACATTACCCTGAAGAAACCTATTGCAATATGGGCGAGACGTCGGTATATAACAAATCATGCAATAATATAAACAATCAATCCTAAGACCTAAGGGTTTTGCATGACAATGGCCGCGGAAACCTTAAGGATTATAATATATCTTTTTCAGACGAAAAACCTTTTCTAGATAAGTGAGTGTCGTGCCTGCAGTCGGTTAGCAATCAACTTTACTAACCGACTGCAGGCATAGTCCACAGTGTGAAATTCAAGGCCATGAGGAGGGGGGTGAATCCGGTTCATCCAGTAACTCTTAACCTATGCTATCCACGCTTCTGACCACTCAACCATTGCGTCACGTAGGTATGGAATTAAATTACAATAATATGGAAATGACTCTTTAAGAGAAGCCAAGAGCCTCCTAAAATCAATTAAAATGTTTCAAATGAATGTGTGATAGACCTCCATATGTTAGTAAAGGATCAAGTTTAAAGAAATCGATGGAACCGTTTTTGATAAAATTGAGAAAAAGTAAACTTGTGTCGGATGCCATAGTGAGGTCTTAAAGCATATATTTCCGGTGAGAACTCAGTTGAAAATCTGTTATTTTTCGCAGTAGTTTCTCTTAAAACAGCGCTAATTCAATGTAAAAAATCAATTTCACTGAAATTTTATGATAGCGTAAATTAATTGTGTATGGCTTTGTATTTTTTGTAGCAGTTCTGGCTGATGAAGAGAAATACTCTGATACGGAACAGTTGATAAAAACGTGTCCTGAAGGATACACGAATTGGACATCCGACAGGGAGACACTAGCTTCCTCCACACCCAGTCCAACGTCCAGACTCAATCTGCAGGTAAACAGTACTTTACAGTACAGTAAACCACAACAACAAACAGTACTTATTTTAAAAAAGAACTTAATGTTATAACTGCCATAACATGAACTTAGTATTATAACATCTAGTGTGATCTGTCATCCATCCATCAAACATCCAATCCTGACGGTGTACTCTTAGAACCCCCTTTGGCCTGATGGCCAGACCTCTTCGTCTGCCATCCAAATCTGGTGTTCATGATCACTTGTGAGCCCAGCTTCCCCTACCTCCACGCGGGCCAAGCCATCGGAGGCTATTTACTCTTGTTCAGTGTCTTCAGTTACATCTCGTTTTTGAGCGCTTTTCTTTTAGAATTAGCAGTCGGACATTTTGCTAACGGCGAACGAATAATCTTGGGAGACTTGTCACACACAGTATTCTACTGTCAAAATTCGCTTAAAATTATCTTCCTTTTTTGTAACTGTTCAGTTAGGACCCCAATTTAGATAAAATGATCTACAATCGAGGACTATCCACATCCTGGAGGGTTCGTTTCTCCTTCAGCTTATTACAGCATACACTAATACATGCCTTATTTTCACTTGTTGAAATAGTAATCCAGCATTGGCTGAAGATGTTCGCTTACCTTTGCCTTGGCCAAACTATTGCCCAGGTACTGTAGTTGTTTTCGTCATCCATTTCTTAATGAATGACTTAATCAAGCAACTAGAGATGCCGCAAAATGATGTAGGGGAGAATCAGCACTTTCTCGCGCCACTTGTCAGCGGAACACATCGTGTCCCGGAACATACTGCAGTCCCAGTTATCCATTAGTGTTTATATTGTAATCTACTTTAGTTGAGAAACAGTTCAGTCGTTTTTTGCACTGAACAGTTTCAGAGAAATGACTCTGCTTAATTTGAGATTATGATCCCCTTTTAAGACGGAAGAATGTCAACGGTCATGTTTTGTAGCCATAATTTAATCCATTACAGAGCACTTCCTTTATGGTAGAACAGATCTACCTAAAGACATGTCATACCGTAGGTACACACAGTATGTTCAGCCGTCTAAATTACAGAACTGTAGAAAGGAGTTCTGTTTATTCTGCCTCTTGTCTGAACTCAGATCTTACTTAAACAACTCAGTCATTCCTGTTCTCTGCCTTACTCGGTATGTCGGCTATCTCATCGTCAGTTCAGTGAATCTTACTTTTGCGGATATGTTTTTCTTTCTCATAGATCAAATGGTCTTCTGTCTGAGATATTAAATTCTTTTGTTTTAAGAATAGCTGAATAGAAGTACCAATAAACTTGAATTTCATTTAATTACAAGTTATGGTTGAAATATATTGAAAAATGTAGTTCCCATTCCGCAAATATGGTGTCATGCATATTGCGACATGATCAGACAATGTTGATCGTGAATCAACTGATCATTTCAAAGTGTAGTAAAAATTTTAGAAGTTCTGACCCAGTATGTTACCTAATTAAAAAACAAAACAACAAAAATAAACACAAAATGTTTGTAGACAAAAATATGCTAGTATTCGTTATGCAACATTCTAGGATTTCTTGCTCACTCATCAAAGAAGTGATGATTAGAAAAGGAAGGACTTGTTTTTACTGGGCTTATTTATTTTATTTTTTTGAGGGTTCGTGTACTGCGACCATCAGGTGATCTATTGTATCCCCTCTGGTACCGTAGGTGAGTTTGCTCATCTACAGCACCTTTTCCCGGTTGAGATTCCTAAGGAATCCCAGGATCCTGCTTTTACTGGGCTTACCAGTATAATTCTTGTAATTAATGGGAACTCTGTATAGCTATTAAAAAAGGAAAGAAAAAAAGGAAGTTATCGTCAAGGATTGACAGACAATTTATCTAATTTCCTAAAAAAGTAAACTTTAATTTCAAAAAATAAATATTTCTTTACTTAATGTTACAGGAGCTACAGTGTGGTATTTCCGTCAATGAAAATTGCGCTACTTCGCACAGGGATCGTCAGGAATTTTCATTCACCCTTTATGACTTTGATGGCCGCGGTAAAATAACTAAAGATGTGAGTCAATTTATTTGATTTCAGTTTGTCTTGCTTTGATTCTCCTAAAACTGTTCCACTATTTTCATTAAACTCACACTTTTTACAGTTTTGACGTGAGGCTCATCTCTTGTGGGCCATTGTCTGATTCCACAACTTACATAGCATTAAGCACTATTAAATGTAATAGTTTTAGAAGAAAATTATTTAAGTAGAAATTTGAGAACTACATAAGGGAATGTTGTGGAGGCAAAATAAATAAGAATATTAAAATACTAACCATATTGTTGCAGGATATTGCCGGTTTAGTCACAACAATATATGAAACTGTTGGTTCATCAATAAAAGTTCCACAGTACGGTTCAAAAACTATTAAGGTAAAACTGACCGTATCACCAGGACGTGGTGTTAGAAATACTTCTACAAGAAGTGATAGAAATGGTTCGGCGCATAGTGGCGATATTCGTAGTCCAACAATAGACAACCATCGTAGAGAAACAAGACGAGCCCATGTATCTGGTAAAAGAAGTCGTAGACAGAATGAAAGGACTGCAGCTATCAGCCAGAGAAGACGTAGAGAATCGCCGGCTAGTTCGGCTGGCACTGATGAGCGCCATGGTCGATTGTCGGATATTGAAGATGGTCAGACACATCCTAGGCTTTCTCCTTCTCTTTGTCAACAGCACCATAATACGTAAATATTTATTTATTTTAATTTCTACTCGAGTTACGTCTTTTATACGGGTTTAATAGGTACTATGGAATTCTCGACTATGCAGGTTTATATTAAGGAGAGATCTTAAGACGGGAATTGAAGAATTTCAAAATCCCACTTTCTCCGGACAATCGTATAGCAGTTCGTTTGGCACAAATGGAAAGTGGCTTGTCCTTTGTCGGCCCCTTAGCATTTTGACTCATCTATACATGCTTAACTCACTCATTAATATGTGTATGGCAGTCCTATAGATTATATCGATCAGGGCAAACGTAGGCGATCTGTTGAGGCTAAACCATATGATTTGGTGTGCTTTGGTATTCAGTAGACTTATGAATTTTATAGTTATCGGCAGCCGCTTAGTCTACGTCATGAATCGCAGGTGACCCCTATGATGCAGCTTATCGAACTTCTGACATGTATTCCCACTTCTGAAATGTCTTATTAAGGCTGGGGGATTGGATGGTATGCTCAGCAGCCAGACACACATAGTACCTAGATCGTTCTCCATAACAATCCAACAATTACATTAAGTTGTTAACGTCACCTCCTTTAAAGAAGATAGAGTATAATTCAATCCATATCGCTTCGAGGTTCGATAGAATGTGCCCTGGAGTAAGCAGGATGCTTAACGTTGAAAGCTCAAGGGCGTTCACCCTTTATATTCTGAAGTCTTTTCTACCCGACAGTTCCTTCTGGGTCCACTTCTGTTTGAAGTGCACGCCTGTTGGGGCCTTTAAACTCAAATTAACTCCCTACAAGACTATCATTATTTTAGAATGTTGCAGATTTATCATCAAATTCCAGATCCTGCTAATGATTAATCATCTCTGCAAAATAGTCGGATCAATAGAAAGAAGCACCACTTCACTGGCATCGGCCTAAGCTTAATTTTACCTTCATTGAATATCACCCTCCTTACTATTGTTGCAATCTTGTGAGACACCTATCTGAAAGAGATTATAAATTAGCGCCCATTTGCCAATATTATCGAACGCAGCAGTAAATTCAACAAAAAAACAAAGCCTAGAATTTACCTAAGAGCCTAGATTTAAACAATTTATGCCAGACTGGTTAGTGTATAAATGTGTGTACAGAATCCAGTCCCACGTGGAGCTTTATTAGACATAGATTTCTTCATTTACAATTAAAGTTTCAAAATACTGGACGCGAGAAGCCAATAAAAGGGGATATCATAGGACTTTCACTGATCACTAAATTGCACTTGAGACATGGTTCGATTATTTTTCTCATAATCGACCCATTCATTAGTCAATATGTTTGTACCTTTAATGTTTTCTTTTTAAAAAAAATCCTACCTAGTCCTAGAATAACACATCATTTACTGCCCTGATTTGAACGACAACATTCTTGTAATACTCTGTCTGTTTAGCATAAGTATAAAATTTTATTTTCCGAATAGTGCAATTATATATCTCCTTTTCTTCCATAGACGCCCTTCTGAAAACATTACTACCTCACTTGTCTCCATTGCGATGATGTCGGATTTCCTACGTACTATTGTTATTGCTGTGTCATAATAATGAGTAATAAATCAACTTACCTTCTGCATTGTATCCACTGCCGGCGGATCTCTGACATGATCCAGACTATCACTGTTTTCCTTGTTTTGTTTTTCCTGAAAACTAAAATTTTTGTAATAAGTTTTTTTGGTTTACCTAAGCTTTACTCACTAATGAAAGTTAATAAAAAATCCAGTAAAAGTTTGGAGAGCCAAGAACATATCCATATTGCCACCTTGTTTCCCTAGGAAGCAATGTATATCTAAAGACTGATTTACTACTCAGTCAAGTAACTTTGGGTATACTTAGTTTGGGCTTCATCGTAGTCAGATCACCAATATAACCATGTCTAACTTCTTGTAATCCATTTATTCATATCTCCTACTCAAAAATTCCATGAACTCACTGTTGATCATGTTAAATTCTCTCGTTCAAAGATGTAAGTTCCTCTTCCCAGATGACACTTTGAGGTGGTTGAAATGTCTCATGTGCAATTTAGTGATCAGTGAAAGTTAACATGTGCAGTGCTTTGGAGTACCCCACGGCGGGATACACCAGTCCTCATACTAGCGATCACCACCATCTGGGCTTGTTGCGCTAAAAGTTTAGTTTAGTTATACCAAAGTGCCTGTTATTATTATTTCAGTGTTAATAAGTGATAAAAATTACAGCTTACAGACTGGGACAGCGTTGAATTGCGGATGTTGTGGCCGGGCAAAGAAGCGATCTAGTTCATTGCAAAGACAAGAATTGCTTAAAATTATACAAGCAAATATGGATAAAAACAATTTAAGTTTTCAGACATCAAGGTAACATCTCCTTGTTCCATATTCAAATTTAGTTTTAATTTATTTCAAAATACAAAAATAGCCTACTTTTATCAAATAATATTTGTAGAAAACATAACTTATGGAGTCAACAAAACAAGGATAAATCAACGGCGCCTTTATTTCCATATCTAAGCAAAACTAAAAATCAGTCGACATCACCACTGCAATCAGCAACTTCGCATAATCATACACAACCTACTTATACTGTTCATCTGGCCAAAACGCCTTCCTCTCATCAACACAAACATCGGCATCGAGAAGCTGAACAGGCCAGAGCAATGGCCCAGGTAAACTCTTAAGTTTTGTCTCTAGAATTTCGGTCTGTCTTATCTTTGCACAAAATCATTACCTCCAAACTCCTCCAAAACTTAAGGACAACACAGTGTAAATTACTAGATTCTGTGTCTTTGTCACTTTTACTTTAAAATGATATTTTACTCAGCTACATCCATATTACTACGACTTTTTCTTATTGCAATTCATACTTGGAATATTTGCAAAATCTTTAGTGACTTAATACTTTTTTTTTTTAATGGCATCAGCTTGAAACCAAAGCCAACACTAAAATTTTATTTCTTTAATACTATAATGTTAGGAGAATCTAAACTTAAAGAAAAACAAACACGAACCTCGACATGTGTCGAGGTGGAAGCCGGTCATTTCGTCAATCTGGCAAAGAGGACATGTTGCAGACACGGCTATTCCGATTTTGAACAGATGCCTTTGTAGGTAGTCATGTCCAGTAGTTTGCCTGAAACATGTTACGGCATCCCCCCTTTACAGATTAGTCGGAATGCGCTCCGATTTTACTTGCAGGTGTTCCCACTGCTTCCCTGCCGCCTGCTGTCGATGGCAGTCCTTAGTTCCTCAAATAAAAGTAAACATGCTACTATCGCCAAGTTTAAAGAACCTATTAGAATCATGATGAAGAAAATCGCAGAAAACTATCAGTAAAGTCGCACTTCCACTTTCTTCAACTTCGGAATAGAGGATCGAATCATACAATACACTTAAATGGAACTGTAGAAGAAAACCTAATGTTAGCCCTATCCCAGAACTCCCCCACTATGAATTTTCCCAGATAAATATTTCCAATAAAAGTTGAAAATCGTTAGTGACGTTTACGAGAACATCGCAAACAACTGAAAAATCCATTCTGTAAAGTGGTACTTCCAGTTGACTGATTTTGATGTCGCGTTCTCTGAGAGCACTAAATGATTATCCAATTTCAACTTTCTGCGATTTTCCGTTGTTGAGTAGTCTGAACTCACACACACACACACACACACACACACACACAGATCCATATCTAAAACTACATGTTCGTATTTAGGGGACCTCAAAATAATGTATATTTCCGGTGAAAACTCAAATTTGAGACACAATGTGACACAATCGCAGCCTTTTCTTTTACAGCATACGAGATAGTAAAAGTCAACAAGTTCAACATACATACTTTATTCCGCTTGATATTCTTGATTACCCTTAAGAAGGTGTGTCATCCAGATCTATCTACAAATAGAAAGATTTGCGTAAAGATTTAAGTATGTAAGTGTTGATCCCGAAACTTAATAAAATTTTTAAGCTTCAGTTATAGCAATCTCTGGTTGCGAGCGCCGCCCAATGAAAGTCACACTGGCCGGTCGCGTTAGATTTTATATATATATCTTATAAAAGTTCAATGTTTGAAGAATATTGTCATTTGGAAATTGAAAATTTGAAGGAAAATTATTATTAAGGAGTACAATAATAGAATCACGTGTGAATGTGTGACGGCATAATAATATATTGTTTATTTACAGGTAGTTAAGTGGCTTGAACAAGAATTCTCTACAAAAAGTAAGACGAACGAAAATATTGGACAAAGCAAAACTGGGTGCAGCGCGGCCGGAGAAGCAAACACTGGATGTGCATCAACGCCGGCCAGACAGGAGCATCACCATGTCCACGAACATGTGCATCATCACTACCACCACTACACAGACAGTGCGCTGTCCGTCTAGCGTCTTCCATCGCCCACTCTCCAAATTCTCCAATTTTCTTTATCAGCCAACTCCACAAAAAAACATTCTTGCCAAATAGATTTTTTTTTTCTAATCTAAGTAATTTATTTTTTTATACTATTTTTTATTAAATACTATGTGAACTTGAAAGAAGAAAAAGAATTTTTATTGGATTCAAAGGCTTTTTAATTGAGGGAATTTATATTCTAGAATCTTGAATGCTGTGATCTTCCTCTGCTTATTAGAGTCAAGATAAGCATGCATTACTTCCTGTTTAATGTATACTACGTAAATCATCAGAGATATTTTCCGAGATAGCCTGCTTCTTTTTGTGGTCATCAAGTATGTGGCCAACAAAAAGATTGAGGCTATCACGCAAAATATCTCTGATGCTTTCCAGCTCTGCGGACCCAACCACAATATACTATGTAAATATTAACTTTTAAGGTTTAGTTTAGACACTGGGCATAAATTACACTTCATCAATTTAGTACAGATTAATTTAGGTATACGGGATGGTTCATGGATATAGGAAACTTAAGGGCTGAAGTCCACCTCATTTGCAACAAAATAAAATAGTTCCTTCGAAGCATTAGCCGCTTAAAACCATTTTTGATGAAAAATATCATTTAAGGAATTTTAGACTTATTGCTACATTCTGATATAAAACCAGTTATATTTACACTACACATCTCTTCTTCTGATATCCGCCTCTTATACCGCTCTTTATAAAGGGTCCTTTACAAAGCTGCTTCCATACACTGCTATCTGAAGCCAGCTCATCCATTCCTTGTTCCTTGCGAAGTTTCTCATCCAAAGTTTTTCTTCGCCTCTCTCTCGAACTCCTTCCCTCCACCCTTGCTTTACAAGCCTATTGACCATCCACACGACATGCGTGAACCATCTCACTCACTTCCTTCTACAGTTTCTTCTGCAGAATCCAATTTCAGGTTGGCTTTTATTGTGATATTTCTCACTCGATCACGTCTGGTTTTCTCCTCTATCTTATCTCCATTGCTGGAGTTGACGCCTATGTTTTTAGTGGGGGCACAAGACTCACGTGGGATGGGGTGAAAGTGCCCTTAAAAACTACGTTTTTGGTTGTCTTTGAGACATCTTTTCATTGATGAAGCCGTTCTTTGATGAACTGTAGGGACTTTTCTAGTGCTTTCCCTCTGTCTTGGTCACGCATGTCTTGATGTCGGTGATTGGTGTGACCGTACTCGCTGATATGCCCGCCCAGATATTTGAAGTGGCGAACCTACTCAGTTTCACCGTTTAATCTCACCCCTCTGCCAGCATTGCAGTTTGCCTCCCGATCTGCATGATTTTCGTCTTATCCAAATTAATACTCGTACTTATCTTTGCCAATTCTTCCTGGATAACTCTCAAGTTGTATTCGAGATCCTGGCAGTTTTTTCTGAATATGACGAGATCGCTCGCAAATGCTAGAATGTTGAAATAAAAAGGCTATCTATTTCTATAACCGAAATTGTATAGCTTCTTCTTAGAGATCGCGGCGTCCATAACATTAATAGTAAGAGGCTGAGACTGCCCCCCCCCCTAACTTTCGTTAGCCTGAACTCCATGGAATAATTGTTGCAGTTCTTTACTATGCAATGAGTTTCTGTGTAAAGGCTGATAATTTCTTTTCTCAGGCCTTCATACATTCCCTTTCCTTCCAGTGCCCTAAGAATATCTCTTAATGTATCCTAACAAATACCCTTTGAAATCTATAAAATACAGTTTCCTTCTCAGTTTGATCGTCAGTATTTCTGTTCGGACGGAAACCTGTTGCTTTCTCCAGCACTATACATCTTAATGCCCATAATTTTATTCTTATGTAAATATAACTAGATGAGGCCTAAAATGCGGGCGAAATAATTTCTTTTTATGTATATGTAACTTTTTTATAATATTCAAATGATCAGACCACTGAAAGCACTAGGACAATAATTAATATTGATTGAAATTGCTACCAAGGCGGGATTACCATTAGCGCAGGCTGGGTTCACCCTCATTCCTCACCTTACCCAACCTTTTTTCACACAAACAATTATGTAAGCAGTTGCAAAATAAAGGCATTGTAAAATATTATATTTTAACTAAAAGTTACCAAAAATTCGTGACTTATAGCCTTATTTTGAAATATTTTCTTAAGATGGGACCTTAACCAATCCAAACTCGAACAACAGAAACAAACTGTCGTTATTTATTCACTGAACTTTCACTAGGTTTAATGAATGAATTCGTGAATGTTAAATTCACTGCAGTGACTCAAGTAATTATGAATCATTGTAGCCTTATTTCTTAAGACAAACCAGAAAAAAAAACAACTATTTTCAATTTTTTCTTTCTCTATTGATTTAAGAAAAGCATTCCGATTGTGCCACGTTTTTGAAATTGGGCAGGAAAAAATGTTGAGTTTTATTTATGTGTGACCGGTGGGTAGTATCCGTAAACATTTGTTGAATTCAAACTTGATATTCCTTATTAAAAGGAGACTTGACAGGAAGATTATAAAAAATTGGTTAAGCTGGAAATAACAATTTACTGAATGCATTATTTAAATTTTCCGTTTTTTCTCAAATCGTAAATCAATTTTATAGTCCGTCAATTCTGTTCGGAACTTTTTCGAGAAAATTATATACCGATTCTGGGGTAGCTGTAATGTTAGGTTTCTTTTTAATTTCAATGTGTACATAATTCTCCTAATATTAAGGTCAGTGAAAATGAAAAAAGTCCAGATTTTTAGAGAATTTGTCAGTTGGTATTTGACAGAGTAAGTGAGAGAAAGTCAGGTGCACATTTTTCTAATGCTGACTATCTATATTTGAGCACGCTTGGTTTCAATATAAAAATATTTCTATACAAATGTTAACTTTTATTTTCTACAATTAATATGAATTTGAACTGAAATAAACGGCGGAGCAATTTTATTTTATACTCACTTCGGCTACCTTTCGGCACAGGACCTCCAAAAGTATAAATGCGTCGATTATTAACTGTTTTTGCCATTAACAACTTGTTTACCGCCTAGCGTAAACAAAGGAGTAAATTAGCTGTCCCAAACAAGTTGGAACGGGTTTGAGTCAGCTGGATCGAGCAGGCCAAATAAAAGTTATTTTTATTTTAGAAATTCCGTTTTGTCCTTTGGAAAAACCCATTATTCTTACGGAGGACCACTGCGGATACCTTGTTGTCAACATTCATTTGACACTTGAGGCTTTGTGGAGAGAGTAGCAATCCAGTCCACTAGGATGTGATGGTTTTGACCCCCTTGGGTACAACTATTTTTACATTGAATGTTGTCGTGTGTACACAATATGTTGTCGTCACATACAGAGTGTATGTGTGAGTGAGTGTGATGGTCAGGTGAGTTTGAGTTGGCCTGTGGCTGCGCTAAACCTAAATAGTTGCACACCAATGCTGCAGGCCCTGTGTGAAATATGTGAATGTAAGGGGTGTAATTGCAGATGCTGTTCATGTAGTCAGGCTAATCCGTCAGGACGCCAAGGGGCTGGTCACTTTCCCTCTGGGGAGCTTTTAGCTTACAACCAACTAGTTTACAGTTTCGTGTATGTCATTGTCAGTGGTTATTAATGTACATATAGACTATTGTCCTTAATACAAGTCAATAGGTAGATGTTAAAGGTAAATAAATATAAACATCTGATTATGTTTAAATTCATTGAGGTGCGATGTACGCTTCTTCCACAGCTCTCAATGACCTTCCGATGGCATCAGTCTGATCAACTTAAGTCAGGCAGTTGGACAGACTTACTGATTATTGTTGCGGTAGTTTGCGGCATTTTCTAATCGCCTTGTTACCAAAGCTAAGTTAAACAAGAGATGGGTTAGTCATCGTTCTTTATTTAGAGAATCTCAGACATGTGAACCTTTTGGTTGAAGTTTTGTAGTTTTTACATTAAGGAACCACGAGATCTGTGCTTAAATTGCATGTGTAGTTAGTTGTTTGTAGTCGTCAGTCTAGGTTCATATTCACTGAATCACACTTGAAGACGCTTACTGATTGAAAGGTCCAATCAAAATCGCTTAAACAAGTTTAAGTAATATTAATATACAATTTAAGCTTGATTGACTTATTTTAGGTACATTTTATTGCCAAATGAGAAGTTAAAGGAATCCCCATTATTCAAAAAAGCGTGAATCATTAAAGTATACTATTATTAAATAAAAAATCTGGTATGATACACTCACACAACTTTCTCTTACTTCAGTTTTTAAAATTGTGATTGACAAATTTTATGGTTAGTATACCAAATTTAATGAAATTCGTCGGTGTTTTTATGGAGAAAAATCGCAAAAACTAAAAATACTGTTCAGTAAAAACGCACTTCCGGTTTACTAATTTTCTTGAAACTCGAAATTTCGGCAATCTATTTATTTCTAATTAAATTGGTTTGGATGGTAGAATTGTATAATCAATTATAATAGCACTTTAGATTAAAACATAATCCCACCCCTCCCCCAAAAGCCCCCTTAAATGACTTTACCAGAAAAAAATTTTCAAATAAAAGTTGTAGTTTTTTATATATGTAAAGAAAATAGTTGGAGTCGTTTTAGAGAAAATAGCAGAAAACTGAAAAATACTTGGTCAGTAAAAACGCACCGATTTTTTCAAACTCGGAATTTCAACAACATATTTAATTGTAATTAATATTATTTACATGATAGAATTGTGTAATAAACTGAAATAGCACTCTAGAGAAAGACCTAACCCCACCCCTCCAGCAAAAGTGCCCTTAAATGAATTTTCCCAAAGAAAAGTTTTATGTTGAAGTTGTAGCGCTTTGTATATATGGAGTTGATAAACTATGTTTCAAGAGAATCGTTGGAGCCAGTTTTGAGAAAATTGCAAAAATTAAAAAAACCATTCAGTAAAGTGATATTTCCGGTTGAGGAATTTTGACAGATAACCTACTGTTGGATCCTATGGTGATGCCTAAACGGAATATCAAGTTTGAACTTTTTATGATTTTTCGTTTTTGAACTATGTTGTTTACACTGACACCCAGACCATTTTCTAAAAACCACTTTTTTTTGACTCGGGGGACCTCAAAATGGATATTTCAGGTGAAAGTTCGATATCGAAAATTTGACCCGATTACGAAATACTTCTTCTTACTAGAAAGGAAGAGAAAGTAAAAAAGTGACATAGCAGAACTTCATTTTTTTTGAAATTATATGAACATATTAGCATGTTCTCATATTAAAATCCGATATAACTTCCATATACTGTGCCTAGTATAAACTTAACTTTAGGTCTACTAATACTGTATAGCATTAAGTAAGAAGCTCTACCAGTTTTTTTGAAACTGGAACCGAAATGTGATCAAATTCCATATTCATAAACTGCCTTACCAAGTAACTTCGAAAAAGGGTTAGTGCCTGAAACTGAACAGTCTCAAAGAAAACTTTTAGGCAATGATGGACAATGCTCAAACTTTCATAGCTACCAAATTATTTAGATATAGCAGTGTTAATCTTGAAAAAAGATTGTTAATTCCTCTAAGATAATATAACTTTCAATGTCCTTACAAATCATGTATAGTTTTTTTGTTTTGTTTTTCAAGTAAATAGAATAGTATCAAGTTTAGAGAATCTTGTGTTCGGGGTTGGGAAATTTACATAATTATTTTACCTCATAAACTTAGGGCGGCAGCTTCAAAACGTTAGACAATTTATGCATGAATGTTGTATGAAGCCAAAAGATTTGTTTACAGATTGTTTTATGGACTCAAACCATCGGATGGTTGATATGAATACAACCAGTATCTACTACAAAAGACACTGTACGAGGCCTAGAGTGGAACTTTTACACACTCGAATTCATGTTTGCCTATATGAGCATCCGCGTGTGTGGCAACTGATGGAGAGTTGTAAAAAACGCTACTCTCGATAAGGCTGGTAGAAAGAAAGATCAAATAACGTCGGTAAACTGTTCACATGGATAAAGTTATTCAAGTCACAAGCAGCTGAAGGCTGATATCTCCCTTATAACATTTTTTGGAGGCGGATGATCTTCAAGTTGATTGATTGACTTGTTCCGCGAGGACGGAGGATTCAAAACAATGATGCTGGATGGCTTCCTCAGACCAGAATCTCCCAAAGCACTAAGAATGGTTTCGATCCAAACGGCATTATCTGTCTATTTCAAACTCAAATAACTGGCTTGTGCAACTTCGATACATTCTCGACAAAATTATTTTGGTCAACGAAACTTTCGCAAAAACTAAATTAGTTTATATACTGATATGGCCTTTGTAGCATAAACTTATAGCAAATAGTTAATTATGTTATGAAATTTTAAACGCCTGGTGTGGTGAGGTATATGATTTATAAGACATCAGTATTGGAGATAATATTATAGCAGAAACATCTACACGGATTTTGTTTCAAACCGTAAACCCAACTCTTGAATATAAAAAATACTTATCCGATTTATCATATATATCGTATTAATTTTTTTGGCTCCAATTTCTAGCAGTTACAATTAACTCGAATAAAAATAAAATATTGAAATAAATAAGTGGTTTCAATTAAAAAATGGTCAAATATTTCTACGAGTATAAGGCATGAAATGCAACAGTAGGATGCTATCTCCAGAAAAGTAATGCGTACAAGGTAAATGCCTAGACCCTTTCTTTTTTGTTCAGTCTTGAATGGTTTATTTTGATTTCTAGTTTGTACATATTTACACTGAGAGAACAGAATACATGAAATGTAACAGAAAACAAAAGAATGAAAAAAAAAATTACTATCTTGTTTAGAATTTCAGAGAATGAATTTAGCTAACAAAATTGCAAATGATTATAAGTATATATAAGTTAATTTTTTATTTTATAATTTATTATAATATAATTTATTTTATTATTTTTTTTAACACAACCACTCATTGTCATACACTAGATTGTTTAAAAACAAATAAACTAGGCCCATTATTGAGCGTAGACCTCTTCCACATCATCCCACAATTCACTGTTATTTGTTTTTCTTACCCAGTTAACACCAGCACTTTCATTCACATAACTTTCACTACATAGAGTATAGCTTAGACTCCATATAGTCACCAACCTCATCCATCTGTTATCTTGAAGTCTGGCCACTTGTCCCTTACAACCACATCTTGCCAGTTGCCACAATACAGCTCAGTTTACAGCTTAGTTAAATTGACAGAGCAAATAAGTTCATATTTGGCAACTATTAAGTTTTTGGTATTTTATCCGTCGTAGCATGCATATTTATTTTCTTGCTGACCGGTTTCGGATTTTCATCCATCGTCAGATCAAATTCACCAGTTCGTGTAGAGCAATTCACCAATTCAACACGAACTTGGTGAATTTGCTCTGACGATGGATGAAAATCCGAAACCGGTCAGCAAGAAAATAAATATGCATGCTACGACGGATAAAATACCAGATGTTATCCAGCATTGCGGATCCATCCACATATTAAGTTTTTATTTGAATTATTCAAATCTGAAGTATTATTCTTCCAAGTTTGGATAAGACGGTTTTTAATCTTTTAAAGTTGCATTCACAGTATACACTGATTGCGGTCTACTGCACCCCAAATATATTGCATAAGTACAAGTTTTGTCGTGCAACAACGTTATATATCTACATATGTAGAAGCGTGCGTCACAAACGTACATTATTTTACAGTTTCTGAATAACGTACAACTGTTTCTTGATAATTTTCTGTTTTTTTCCTCTAAATTGAAAATATAAATTATGTTGTTACGTTTAATTTAAGTAATTCCAAGCTTTCTTATGGTATCCTTGATTTTCCCAGTGTTTGAATAAAAATTTGCCGGTTAGTCACAGTATAAATCCACTTGTGTAAACACCGTATAAACTAAAAAATACGATCACAAATCTAGTGGTACAAATCTAGCGACTGACCAGACAGTACGCCTTACCACAATACAGCTTGCCTCCTGCGGCAAAATAATTGTACAGCTTACATTGCTATGTAGTAAGGTATATGCTCAATAATGATGCTTTTGGTGTACAGGAGACTTAACTAACCATTCTACACATTAGTGGGACAAAATGCCAGCTAACTGCCACCACAAACCACCTGTTCAACTTGGCTAAAATATTTGTTAAGGCTGCCATTGGAGGGAATACAAAAAGCATCGACTGACCGACAGATTTTTAAAATAACCTTGTTTTAGATTTTCGTGCCTCAGGTGGGCTATATGTAGCAATAACTGGTTTTATGAAGCAAATTAGCGAAAATTCCCCAAAAAAATAATCAAATTAAAATTTTCTTTTCAACGTATTTTGAAGCAGGTCATGGAGAATTAGCGCCTTTTTTTATAGACTTAAAATTAGAGTGAGCAAACACACACTCATGTCCCGAACACAGCGATTCTCTAATGACTGCTTAGGGACAGCTTCCAAAACCCACAAACCAATAATTTTATTTGCTAATGTAGTTGTAATAATGAAGTAGCATTAAATACTATAAAATAAACTTACAAACGGGTATTTATGTATTTTTTTAAATAGAAAGAAGATAGTATTTTAATAAACCAAATATTTTGTATAACTTAAACAATGTTTAAGTATTATTAAAAACAATGTAAAAATTTATATATATATAAGCATTCCATAATACAGATGATTCGTTTTTGTAATTTATAAAAAGATATTTCAAAAACAAAAAGAAAAATGAAAATACAAAATTATTAATTACTTTTTTGTTTTTAAATCTTGTAGACATGGTCTAGGACCTTTCACAGCCATCCAACGTTCATAATAAATCAAAGAAATTCTTCTCCCTGATCTTTAAATCCTATCTTGAAGATGGTTGCGCCCCAGATTCCCTTTGTTTCACTCCCTACTGCATTGAACCTTTATTAACTCATACTTGAACTCACAGGCAATAACATGAAGTACTCACAAAAATTGTTTCGAAGTTGTTTAGATTTTTACTTTACTACTGCAAGCTAAATATTGCGATAGTATCAGTTTAAATTAATTTTTCGGTGGATATTCATGTTTTGAGGTCCAGATAAGAGCGAAAACAGTTTTATTGGCTACGAGCTCGAGTTAGGAAAGATAAAAATTCATCACAATTAGTACATTAAAGGAGCCTAATTTCAAGCTGCAACGAGAACAGTTATCGATATAGCATGAGAAAACATTATTTTGCGCCTTTAGACAAACATTAGTATTTGAGTATGATATACTTCTTTTATTCGTGTTAGAGAAAGTATTGCGAAAAGTCAAATTTGGGGAATTGGGGTTTCATGGGAGATAAATGTTTTGAATCCCCTGAGTACAAAATATGTTTTAAGCAAATGGTCTTAAAGTGTATGTGTATGAGAGAGAGAGAGAGAGAGAACAAAATAACTCAAAACCGATACATCGTGGGTAGCTCAAACTTTATATTCCGTTTAGCTACTACTACCACATGTGACAGAGCTACCGATCAAATCCATCAACCGGAAGCGCGATTTTACTGAATAGTTTTTTCATTTTCTCGTAAACGGCACCAAGAAAACTTTGAACTTTGCATACTAATTCACGCATACACACATTTTTCGAGGTTTTGAGTGAACTCGCTGAGCTTTTCTCTAACGTCTCGATTGATTGTTATATTCAATAAACATCGAAGCTATCAATAAACTAATAAGCTATATATAAGTTATTATTGCCATATATAATAAACATTTTATAACACAATTTAACATAAATTACATTTGAAAAATAAAATCTTGATAAATAGAAACTGTCTAAAAATTGAAAATTGTTAGAAAAGTAAAAATAAAGATAAAATAGATATGAAATTTGAATATAGAAAAGCTATTAAGAAACTTAAGAGTCTCATTTTAAAAATATAACTAGATAATTTATAAGATTGACTTACTCAACATATTATAAAAGTCAACAAATGATTTCTGATTGATTAAAATAAAAGGGTGAAAAACTAGACAAATTTAATTAATAATAATTTTCAGATTTGTTGTAGTATTTTTCTGACTGAACAGCAGTTCACAGAGAAAATATCAATTCTACTGCTCTGTTGTTATTTATAACTCTACTTATATTAAATTTCGCAATGCTAATCTGTGTATGTTTATGTAGGTGAACGAAATAGATCAAAAACGAAAAATCACAGGAAGTTCAAACTTGGTGTTTCGTTTAGCTACTAACACCGCATCTGTTACGAAGGTTTCGGGCAAAATCCACCAACCGGAAGTACGACTCTACGGAATGTGTTTTTCAGTTTTTCATGATTTTTTCGAAAACGGCTCCAACGATTTTCTTTACACTTCATATACTAGCTACACACATAATACCTACCACTGTTATCTGAAACATTTTCCGAAAAAATTTGTTTTTTAGGTGGTTCTGGGGTAACAGTAATATTAAGGTTTCTTCTTATATTAATGTTGTGCAGCAAAAGCATAGCTAGGATTCCAAATTTAAACAAAATCGGTTAATCGGGAAGTATGACTTTGCAGAATAAGATTTTTGGAATATTCTTGAAAACACTATAACGATCTCCTCTAAACTTGCAATGTCAACTATGTAGACATGAGCCTATCACTTTATTTGGAACATTAAAAAAAAAAAAAAAAATCTGGTGTGAAACGCCCACATTACTTTCTCTTATGCAGTTTACATAAGTGTAACTGAAAAATGTTAGTGTTAGTATACCAAATTTAATGAATTTCGTCCGTGTTATTATGGAGAAAATCGAGAAAACTGAAATAACTGTTTAGTAAAAAACCACTTGCGGTTCACTAATTTTCTTGAAACTCGGAATTTTGGCAATCTATTTTTTCTAATTAATTTTGTTTAGATGGTAGAATTGTGTAATAAACTAAGGTAGCCTTTAGAAGAAACATAACCCTACCTCTGCCCCCCAAAAATGATCCCTTAAAATATATTACCTGGTGAAATGTTTCAAAGGGAAAGGATTAGCTCAGTGGTTAGCGCACTGGAAGCGGTGCTGCCCTTAGATGTTCTCTTCCTAGGAGCCTCTACAGCTCACTGTCCGGTGATGGACAATGCTGTTTGTCCGGAGACTGGCGATGCACTGAGAGGTAAACCTAATCCACCCGTCCTTCAAAATTATTAATGAATTTTCCCAGAGCAAGCGATAAAGGCTTGCCAATTACCCGATTTTCTTTAATCTTGGTGTACTATCTACACATATTAATGTGTATCACTGTTATTTGAAACATTTTGATATATGTGATTTTTGGGTGTTTGTGGGGTACAATTGTGTTAAGCTTTCCTCTAAAGCAGAAGCCAAAAAGTACGGCCTGCGGCTTCATTAATGTCATTCATGTAAGTCATTTAATCATCGATGTTTAAATCTGAAAACTTGTGCTGTGAAACACTCACACACTTTCTCTTACTTCAATTTCTGTAGTTCTAATTACTCTGGTCTCTCTTCAGGACGCATAACACTGTAGTTCTAATTGACAAATTTTATTTAAATTTGCAATTTGAGTAACGTTTAGTTGGGCTTCGTATAAAGACTTATCTTGAATGGTCATTGTATGTCAGAGAATCTTGTTTCAGGAAAGCATAACTTCCTCATTTCTCTTCTTCAAATGAAAATAGTTGAACTTCTCGGAAAATGGTTGCCAACAAAACTTATAAGTTCCCATATCATAGTTATACATCACATTTAATGAAATCAGGCCGTTTTTATGAAGAAAAACGCAAAAAACTGAAAAACCTGTTCAGTAAAAATCCACTTCCGGTCAATCGATTTCCTTCAAACTTGGAATTTTGGCAACAAAATTTAATTCTAATTAATATAATTTAGACGAGAGTATTGTATAATAAACGGAAATAGCACTTTAGAGGAAAAATTAATCCCTACCCTCCCCCAAAAAACCGCCTTAAATGATTTTTCCCAGAGAAATGTTTCAAATAAAAATTATTGCTTTGGTATGTGTAAATTGTTATTACAAGTTAAAAGAAAATCGTTGGAGCTATTTTCAAGAAAATCGCAAAAACATGAAAAAAATCATTCAGTAAAGTGGTATTTCCGGTTGAGTAATTTTGGCAGATAACTTACTGTTGGATACCATGCTGATACTAGAAGCAATAACAAATTTGTACTTTCTGCGATTTTTCATTTTTAAGCTATGCTGTTAACATACACACACACCATCACCAAAAAACCACTTTTTTGGATTCAGGGGACCTCAAAATTCCGGTGAAAACTCGATATCGAAAATTTGACACAATTGGAATACTTCCTCTTACTAGCAGTAAGAGAAAGTAATAAATTTGACATATTTCTCACACATAAATAATGAGAGATTTCTCTCTTATTTGAAAGGTTCTGTTTAAAAAAAAAAAAATCAAATGGAATGAAATTGTTGTTATATATTTTGTTATTGGTTATCACTATTTTATGAAATAATTCGCTATACTAAAAAATAAGTCTTAATTTTTACAATATTTTTTTATTAATTACTTCTCTTACTGCTAGTAAGAGAAATGCTCCGAAGTGAGCTGGCTCTGCTTGTAGTGACCATGGCCGCTACGGCTGCTACAGCGCTCGTAGATGGTCTCTTGGATATAGCAGAATTGTTAGATGTTTTCTTTAAACATGCAATGCTTACTCCATAGAATAGAATAGAATTTTATTAATTTGTTTTGCGGTTTATCCATATACAAATGGAGTCGCTTCTTGCAAGATAAATAAACCTACAATAAATCAGTTACATATACATTATAGAGTGCACTCAAAATCAACATAAATACTATGTTCAGTAATTAACAGAATTCTGTAGATTTAGATATTTAAATAAATGAAGATCCTCTACTGTAGGGAACTTAAAATATTCATCGTTAGAACAAATAATAATCAATGTTACAATTAATAATCCAAAACAAACACAAAACAGTTTTTTTATATTATAAAATACAAACTACGATTAAACAGATATAACAATCATATGGGCAAGTGGATGATCTACACTGCCGTTGTCCTCTTGCAGAAGCACTGCATCAGCTCCCACATCACTTGCATCCACTGCTAGTTTAAATTGCTGGCCGAATTTTGGTGCTACAAAAACAGAAACATTACAGAATGAAGCTTTAATTTTGTCAAAACTTTTTCGGCAACTCTCAGTCCAAAAGAAAGGCGAGCCACGCCCAAGAATCGCATTACCTCCTTTTTGATGTTAGACAGTTCGAATTAGAGCCTTTTTTGGCGTTGACTGGCTTCACTTTTTTGCCTTCTTTATTTTCCCAGTTTTCTGCTTCGCACTGAGATTCAACAAGCAACACTGGATTTGAATCACTAGCTGATCGCTCCTGAGAACCAGATGTTTGTATTTTTTTAACATATTAATATAACATAATTGATTTCTTTTACGTCTCCCTATTGTTTTAATAATAAAGCTAATTAACATCACTAACTTTCTCAACAATAAATGGGCCCATATACCTAGCACGCAATGAATTTCCCGATAGCGGCAGACGTGCAACTTGGTCACCAGATTTGAAGTTTCTTCCTTTGGACTCTAAATCAAAATGAGTTTTCATTTGTTTTTGGAATTCAATAAGATTTTGTCTCGCAAGTTTGCAGACACTGTGTAATTTAGTTCGAAAATCAGACATTTATTGAAGGAGATTTATAGATTCGGATTCATCTGCCATGATTCTTTCTTTGAGGAATCAGAGATCCGCGAACCGAATGTCCGAAAACGCGTTCAAACGGGGTAAATCCAAGAGAATTCTGCAGATTCTCTAACTGCAAAGAGCAGGAAATGAATTCCTTCATCCCGGTCCTTGCCAGTTTCATGACAATTAGATTTCCTCATATTTTTTAAGGTTTGATGGAATCTTTCCAGAGCCCCTGGCTTTCCGGGTGATAAGCAGAGTATTTAACTTGTTTTATGCCAAAAATATACATGACAAGTATTGCTCCTTATTTTCAGAAAAAGCTAAATTACAAATAGCACACTTTACATCCATTTTTTTTTTTTTGTAATTAAATGTGGTTTTCCAATTAAAAAGAACAATCAAAATAGAGCACAACTTACTCAGAGGAAGGTTATAGAAGGGAGTAGGGTTATACAAGTAAACTCCCTCCCCCGCTATTTTTATGACCGGCCCATCGAAACATTGTAACGTAATTTTAAAGAAAATTTCTTGAATTAATTGTATTAATTAGAGTAAGAGAAAGTAGTGTGTGTTCACACCAGATTTTCTTGTTTGGAATTAATACAATTAATTCAAGAAATTTTCTTTAAAATTGTATTAAATTAATACACGAATTGGTCGGAATTATGTTTATTGAAATATTCAGAGATCTAATTCTTTTTTCAAAATTTCTATAATATACATAATTTTAATGTTTTTTAAATTAAATAATTTAATATATGTTTCTTTTTTTTTTATTTAATATTTTAAATCAATTTATGCAAGCTGAACTTGAAACATAAAAATTAGTATAACCTCCCATTAGTATAACTTATGATTACTGATGAATATAAGTACTGCAGAAGTGGGGTTTGATAAGGAGAAGTTTTGGCTATTATTTACTTAAATGACATAGTTATTCTTTTTAAGGGTGAATTCTGTTTGTGTTTATTGCAATAAAAGAAAGTTTGCTTAATATATAATCAAGCCTAACAAATTGAAATGTTTTTATATCCCTTTGAATTATGAGTCACATGCATGAAAAATGAGTCATAATATCTGAGCTGTAAACAATTACTTCGGTTGGTTTTTATATAAAAATTACTTTAAAAGACATATAAATTTAAATCAAGTGATTTGTTTTTTAATTGAATCAATTTGAACCCATTATTTTAAATGTAGTGGCTTGAAATGTGGAAATTTGTACAAGTCTCTGTTGTACTTATCATACTTTACAATTGTGAAGGTAAGTTCATCATTTATTTTTTGGCCCGTATAATTGAATATATCCTTCATTTCACATGAACGACTTTTAAAAAAAGATTCCTCCCTGTTCGAAAAATATAGTGTGGAAATTTTATATATTAAGCGAAAAGAAACCATCTAATAGAAATCGTGTGTATTTTTGAAAAACCATAATATTAATGGTTAGTAAGGTGTTGGACACAGAAGTTATGTAGCTGTTGACTAGCGGTAAGTTTGCTACAATATCAGACCGCAGTTGGTCGTCCTTAGGCGTGGAAGGACGTCCGTCAGCCCGCTCAATCTCCTGGCTTTGTATCTGCAACGGATTTTTTTTTTTTAAACCCTGTCCGAGCTGTCCGTTTAGTGATGATTCTCTCACCAACTACTTGGTTGACATTGCAACCAGGTACGGGGGTCTATGTTTCCAATTCTATAGTATAAATTAACAGAGAGGATACTTTAAAATAAGATTTAATATGACACTAGTGTAATAAAAGTTTATACCTAAATCATAACAGGAAGCAGACATTAATCCCGTACTTTATATCTGACCTTCCTCTAAGTGTTTAGGAACTGTGAATTCAACTGTACTTTAACCCTTACCTCAGAGATTTTAAGCATTTATTTATATTACAGGTGTACAAATAATACCAACAGAATCTGAAATCACAGTGGCCTCTGGCTCTGACCTCTTATTAGAATGTTTCGGTGATGACTCACTTGTCTGGAGATTTCCATCAAACGATGAGGATGTAAGTTGAAAACTATTAAAATTAGTTATAAATTGGTTAAGCTTATTTCTTCCAAAAAAAAAACAAAAATCTGGAGTGGAACACGCATCATTTTCTCCTAGTGAATGTTCTTAAAAGTGAGTTACAAAATTTTCGTAAAATTCATAAATTTGTACTTAAATTTGTACACCACATTTAAGTATATTGTCCTTGATATTGTATAAGGTGTATCCTGACTTGAATGTCTAGGTGATTGTTCACTGCAACCTGAAAGATCTGCTCTGCTCCCCGGAGCCTTTCAGTGCACTGCATTCCAAGCAGTGTTCTTTCGTTATAACACTGCCTATCACAAGGCACTGTGTTGTAGAGGCCCCTAGGAAGGAAGATCTAAGGGCAACACTGCTGGATTCAAACCCAGGACCTCGGTGAGGTAGTCCAGCGCGCTACCACTCAGCTAACCCCTTTCCTTTTAAATTACAAGTAATGTACAAAAACCATTGTGCTTGACTTCCTGCTTTAAGGACAAATATGGTGTTTAATAATCGATCAGAGTTCATAAGTCTGATGTGAAATGGGGGAGTGGAGAGAGACGTAATATTCAGAGGACACTCTAAACATCTAAAGCACTACTCAAATCAACAATAATGGAATGATGAAAATACCTTATTTTTCAGAGGTGGTACTATCAGCATCTTTAGGTTTCCATTCCTATCGCAGCCTGTTTTCTAAAGAAAACATGGACTTTCCAGGACCTGGAGAATTATCTTTAATATATACATTTCAAATACAAAACGTTATTGGCTGAATTTGCCCCCCCCCAAACTATCTTTATTATAAACAAGTGTACTATTTCAGCCAATCCCAGACATAAATAAATTGCGAAGATAACTTTGGTGAATATAAGCCAGGGATCCGACCAATTTAGTAACAAGGTGGCGCTAGTTGGTTCGATCACTATCCAGGTTTGAGGTGAGAAGTTAGCACATCAAAGAATGCCCTGCTAGGAGAGTTTTGTTGCAATTCACTGAATTCTGGTGAAACCTAGCCGAGGCACCAGACGTTCGTTTCAGTAAAGCTCAGAATTGTTGGATGAATTCATAATGGATAACCCGTTCACTGTTGCAAAATACTCAAACAGCCATTTTTTCTTCCAAATTTGCCCAAGTTTGCAACTGACTAGCTGGCTTCTACTTCATCATAAATTATCAATTACTTGAAGAAAACTTTGATCTAGCAGTTATTAGAGGAGCTTGCTAAGTTTTCTGCGGTGTTCAGCTTCTCAGACGATCAGCTCTCGGTACTTGTATGTTTTCTTCATGTTGATCTTCCAGTGTTGCACATTTGGCCGGCTTTATTGTTGAATGGGTCAGATCAAGTTCACTTAAAGTTTTTCTCGGTGCCGCCTTAGTGGCTTCAGATAAAGAGCCCTCATCCTGAAGGGGGGCTTCTTTCCGACATTGTTGAAGCCCTGTAAAATTTTTTAATCTAGCATGAGCTTCCCAAAATCCTTCTCGCGTTTATGTGTATCGCCACGAAGGTTTTGTGAGTGTTTACTCTAGATTTTTTTTCTATTTGAGTTTTCAAAAGTAGAAAATATTAGGCAAATTTTAATAATTTCTTATTTTTATTTTGTTCTGAAGGTTTTCCTACGAAAAAGCAACTTTTACATATATCCATTTATCCACCGTTGCAAGTTTTGCCAGCCTGAAACATAATAAATGAGTAAATTCGATCAAAAGTTATATTTTATTAAAATTCAAGATTTGTATTTTTATAAATACTATTCAGTTTTATGAATGTTGAGTTTGTTTTTAATATTTTTGTAATTTTGTTACTTTATTTTGGTTTTCAGAACAGTTTCGTATATTTCATTATGCATGGCATGAGTTTAGTGTCCCAAAAAGAGTGCCTGAAGAAAATGGCGGTTTTGATCTTTTTTTTCATTCGTCCTCAAAAAATTAGTACAAATTCTGAAGGTAATAACATACCAGAAAACTCTAGAATTGGTTGGAAAATTGCTGGTGTAATTTATAAAGATTGTTCCCTAATTGACAATTTTGAAGCATTACTTTTTTTTTTCCTCTCTGGCATTGACATGTTATCATTCAGCCATATATGCTTATGCGTTTTAGAACTGACTACATACTTATTGCCTCAAACATTCATTCACGGATCTAACCTATTCCATTCACGCAAATAAATACAAACGCCGATAAATACATTCGCACGATTAGCTCTAAAACCTAACGCGACTCATTTATACTAACAACCAGACCAACATTCATACGGTGGGATGGAGTACTCGATATTCCTCGCACCCCTATATACTTAACCTAATATATTAGACCTAAAATATATTTACACTATATACAGAAAATATATACATACTATGTACAAATGGATTGGTGTACTCGATATTCCAACCAATCCCGTAATACTTAATCCTAATCGCATACTCAGCACACCTTTCATACTTAAGCACACAAACAGACATACTTTTACTAACCACAATCATATTGTCTAGCCAGTTCTATTAATTCACTCAACACATAAGCATGATTAGAAAGGGGCCTCCAAATATTTGTATAAAGTTCTAAAAATTAAATCACTTTTATCATTAAACTTAGGACATTCCATTATTATATGTCTAAAGTCTTCATGCGCATTACACAGACTATAATTTGGGGAGGGTCTGATATTAATTTTATGTAAGTAGGCACCACAAATGGCATGGTTTGATCTCAGTCTATTAATCGTCATAATTGTATATTTGTTCAGACCCAGCCCTTTGAACCATGGTTGTCTGGGTAATTTCGTAATCATCATTTTGTAAAATTTACCTTTTAAATTAGTTTCATATTCTAACTGCCAGATATTGAGCATTCTACTAGTAATGTGGTTTTTAAATTCGGAGGGGGTTAATTTTATATTTGTGGCCTCTCCAGTTTTAGTCGCTTCTTTAGCTGTCATGTCCACGATTTCATTATCTTTAACACCGCAATGTCCTCTAACCCAGACAAAAACCATAGATATTCCCCTTTCCGTTAAAAGAGCCATTGCAGCATTTCTATAAATAGATGGTCCAAGTTAGGAGATTTACTCAAATTGGCTAGTTTATTTAATACACTTTGGCTATCACTCAGTAATATATATTGGTTATTATTAAATAGTTTAAGAATATACTTAAGGGCCATTATAATAGCTACGGTTTCTGCAGTATAGGTAGAGGCATATTGGTTTAGCTGCGCTAATTCACAAAATTGCAGTTGGGGATCATAAAAGGCACACCCTACTTTATTATCCAACTTGGAACCATCAGTAAATATTCTATAATTTTGCGGCAAATTTCGTTCCATATATTCCTCAAACACAGAATTCCTACATTTTTGGGGTATTGCTCTGAGATCCACAGATTTATGAGTATTAATATTACAGTAAATCTATTTGTGCTCAGTGGAATATATAGGAAGTATATCGCTTGAATATACGAGTTCTCTGAATTGTGAAGTGTATATGAAATGCCAGTAAAAAAAAGTGCATCTTTCTTCTTCCAAAAGGAGTGTGTCAATACTTTTTCATTTAATACGCTAATTTGAGTATACAACTTGCTACTTCTGCTCATTAATTTTATTACGTATCTATCAGAAATAATCTGCATTCTGTGCCTTATTGGGGTTTCACAAGCTTCTGCATATAAAATATCTATTGGTGTACTGTTTAGAAATCCCAAGCATAGCCTTAGACACTTATTTTGTAATATTTCTAATGGCCGCAAAATTGTCTTTTTGGATTGTCCGTATAGGAAACATCCAAAATCTGATATCGCCCTTATGGTGGCTCTGTAATACAATAAAGAAATTTCTGGATCCGCGCCCTAATTTTTATGACATACGGCTCTTAAAATGTTCATGTATTTTCCAATTTTGGCTTCTATATTTTTAACATGAGTTTTCCAGGTAAGAGTTTTGTCCATTATTAAACCTAGAAATATAGCTGATGTTTTACAAGGAAACTTACAGCCGCTCAGATATAGCTCATTGGAGATATTTAACCTCGTTTCCTCGTAAACGGGACTAAACTTGATTTTGTTTCAGATATACATAAAGGATAGGCCGTTTTTTAATCGTCTATGGATTTAATTTTCTTACAGCTGTTTTAAGTTCTTGTATACACTCTTCAGTAGATTTCTTTTTTACATAGATACAAACGTCGTCTGCGTGCTGTAGCAGTTTTACGTTTTCCATAATGTTTTCTAAATCTTGAACATATACGGCATATAATATCGGGGCCAAAATGCTCCCTTGAGGCAATCCAATTGATTTTAATAGTGGCCCTTCTACTTTGTCGTTTATTTTTACGTATATGTTTCTATTTGAAATTAAATCAATAATATTTTTTATTAATTTGATAGGAAAGTTTTGAATTTTCATTTTTTCAGCCAAAATTGGAAGTTGAACGTTATCGTACGCAGATGTAAAATCTAAAAACAAAGCTAAAGTTATTTTATTTGTTGTAAATCCTAAGAAGATATCCGTAGCTAACTGTATGTGGCAGTCATGTACAGATTTTCCCTTTCTAAACCCAAACTGGCTCTCTGGTAACATTTTATTATGTTCTAGCCACCACTCCAATCTATTCTTAATCATTCTATCGAGCGTTTTCATTATACACGGAAAGTGCTATGGGGCGATAAGATTCACCTGCTGTCTATTTTTATTGGGTTTCAATATAGGAGTAATTAAATAATTTTTCCATTCGCTTAGAAATTCCCCTCTCGTCCACATATCATTGTACAGTTTCAATAATACTAATTTTGCGGGGGCCGGAAGATTTTCTATCATAGGGTAGTGTATATTATCCATCCCCGGGCCCGTATTTGAATGTTGCCTAATAGCCTTATTATACTAGGTTGCACTAGTATATGAGAAGGCTCGTTATTAATTCTATTATAATCTTCATATTCTATTTTATTTTGAACGAAAGGGGGTGCCAATTTATTTATAAAATCGACGTACCAGTCGCCCTGGACTAGCGGTATATTACTATTTTCTGGTTTTGATAACAATTTAAAATTTCTCCATATATCACCAATTGGTGTACTTTTATTTAATTTCCCGCAAAATTCTCTCCAATGAGCTCTTTTACAATTTGTAATTATTAATTTAGTTTGAGCAGTTTGTTGTTTATATTTTAAAAAATTTGCATAATTAGGATTCTGCACATACTGTTTAAAGTTTAGTTTTCTTTTATCTATTGCCTCTTTACATTCGTTATTCCACCAGTTATAACATTTACTCCCATTAACATTTTTGTATTTTGGAACTGAATTTTCATTAGCTGAGTTCAGTGCAGAGTTGAAGTCTGAATAGCTATTAATAGTATTTATATTTTCATTCATACTTTGTCCGAAAGAATCCCAGTCTGCTTTTTTAATATTCCATTTACGCAAGTTCTGTCTACTTATAGTACTTATTATTTTATTGCTTGATTCGATAATAATCGATATATGATTGGAACCCATGGAATCCTCCAGGAGGGACCAATTAAATAAAGGGGCCAGCTGTGGAGGGCAAATAGTTATGTCTATGGCTGATTCATTAATTTGATTTATATTTTTAACTAAAGTTGGAAGCCCAGTGAGTAGTGGGTAAAGGTGCGTTCTACCGGCAAAAATTTCTGAGCCCCAGGCACTTATGAATTTACGCCCGAAGGCAGGGGTCTGGCGCGCGGCTACAAAATTACGATGAGACCCCCATCTGATTTTTAACCAGGGAAAAAAAATATTTTTGAGCCGGGAGATGGCATGCGAGACATGCGGCTACGTTTTGAAAAATCTAGCTTGAAAACAGTCTAAGGTAAAAAAAATATTTTTGAGCCGGGAGATGGCATGCCTGACCTGCGGCTATGTTTTATAATATTTAGCTTGAAAACAGTCTAAGGTAAAAAAAATATTTTTGAGCCGGGAGATGGCATGCATGACCTGCGGCTATGTTTTATAATATTTAGCTAAACACTTTAATATTTTTTGTTCATGTTTACACATGTTTTAGCTAAAATACATTTTAAGGACTTTAATAATGTTTTTCAGCCGCGATATGGCATACAAGTAGAGGGCTACTCTATTTTATAATATTTAGCTAAACACTTTAAAATTTTTTGTTCATGTTTACACTTATAATATTTTAGATAAACACATTCTAAGCACTTTAACATTGTTTATGAGCCGCGAACTGTCATCCAAGTAGAGGGCTACTATTTTATAATATTTAGCTAAACACTTTAATATTTTTTGTTCATGTTTACACTTATAATATTTTAGATAAACACATTTAAAGGATTTTAATAATGCTTTTGAGCCGTGCCATGTCATCCTAGTCGAGGGCTACTATTTTATAATATTTAGCTAAACACTTTAATATTTTTTGATATTTTGTTCATGTTTACACTTATAATATTTAGCTAAACACATTCTAAGGACTGTAATATTGTTTTTGAGCCGCGATATGTCATCCAATTCGAGGGCTAATATTTTATAATATTTAGCTAAACACTTTAATATTTTTTGATATTTTGTTCATGTTTACACTTATAATATTTAGCTAAACACATTCTAAGGACTTTAATATGTTTTTGAGCCGGTGAGATGGCATACAAGACTAGGGCTAATATTTTATAATATTTAGCTAAAACACTTTAATATTTTGATATTTTGTTCATGTTTACACTTATAATATTTAGCTTGAAACATTTTTAAGGACTTTTTTAAAATGTTTTCGAGCCGCGAGATGTCATCCAAATCGAGGGCTGATATTTAGCTAAGGACTTTGATATTATCATCCAATACTTTGTGTATTTTTCATGTAATTTGTTCATGTTTACACTTGTAAGATTTAAGATAAACACATTCTAAGGACTTTATCATTTTTAAGCCGCGAGATGACATCCCAGGACTTGGGCTAGGTTTTAATAATATTTAGCTTGAAACATGTTAAGGACTTCAGTATCATTTTCGAGCCGCGAGATGTCATCCAAATCGAGGGCTGATATTTAGCTAAGGACTTTGATATTTTTCATGTAATTTGTGCATTTTTACACTTGTAATATTTAGCTAAACACATTCTAAGGACTTTATTATCATTTTTGAGCCGGGGAGATGACATACAAGATTAGGGCTAATATTTTATAATATTTAGCTAAACGTTTTAATATTTTTTGATATTTTGTTCATGTTTACACTTATAATATTTAGCTTGAAACATTTTAAGGACTTTAATAAAGTTTTTGAGCCGTGAACTGTCATCCAAGACTAGGCTCAAAGTTTTTATAATCTTTAGCTTGAAACATGGTAAGGACTGTAATCATGGTTTTGAGCCGTGAGATGTCATCCACCTCGAGGGTTGATATTTAGCTAAGGACTTTAATATTATCATCCAATACTTCGTGTGTTTTAGGTATTGTTAGAATATACTATGAACAAAGACTTTGATTTTTTTACGTATCTAAGACTAGGGCTAAGTTTTCATAATATTTAGCTAGAAACATTACATATATTATCATCCAATACCATAAACAAAGACTTAGATTTTTTTTTATGTATTGTTAGGACGTAAATATTTTTGTACTGAGATGACATCCAAGACTATGTTTTTATAATATATAGCTAAACACATTTTAAGCAGTTTAATATTGTTTTTTAGCAGTGAGATAACATCCAAGTCGAGGGCTAAGTTTTTATAATATTTAGCTAAAAACATTAAATATATTATCATCCTATACTATGAATAAAGACTTTGTTTTTTTTTAAGTCGAGGGCTAAGTTTTTATAATATTTAGCTAGAAACATTAAATATATTATCATCCAATACTATGAACAAAGACTTTGTTTTTTTAAGTCGAGGGCTAAGTTTTTATAATATTTAGTTACAAACATTAAATATATTATCATCCTATTCTATGAATAAAGACTTCGTTTTTTTTAAGTCGAGGGCTATGTTTACACTTATATGATTTAGCTAGAAACATTCTAAGGGCCATAATATTGCTATTGAGCCATCCTAGACTAGCGGCTAAATATATTATCATCCTATACTATGAATAAAGACTTTGATTTTTTTTTATGTATTGTTAGAGTCATTCTAAGGACTTTAATATTGTTTTTGAGCCGGGAGATGACATGCAAGTTGAGGGCTAAGTTTTTATAATATTTAGCTAGAAACATTAAATATATTTTCATCCTATACTATGAATAAAGACTGTTTTTTTTTTCAAAACATTCTAAGGACTTTAATATTGTTTTTAAGCCAGGAGATGACATACAATACTAGGGCTAAGATTTTATAATATTTAGCTAAAGTCTTTGATATTATCATACAATACTTTGCGTATTTTCCATGTTTAAATTAAATTATGTTTGCACTTATAATATTTAGCTGGAAACATTTTAAGGACTTTCATATCGTTTTTGAGCCGCGAGATGACATACAAGACTAGGGTTAAGTTTTATAATATTTAGCTACGAACGTTAAATATATTATCATCCAATACGATGAACAAAGACTTTGTGTTTTTCAATATTTTTCTTGAGCCGTGAGATGGCATACAAGTCGAGCTAAGGACTTTAATAATTTTTGATATTATCCTCCAATACTATGAACAAAGACTGATTTTTTTATATATTGTTAGAAACATTCTAAGGACTTCTATATTGTTTTTTAGCCGTGAGATGACATCCAAGTCGACGGTTAATATTTTATAATATTTAGCTAGAAACATTAAATATATTATCATCCAATACGATGAACAAATACTTTGTGAATTTTTATGTATTTTGTTCATGTTTAAATTAAATTATCTTTCACTTATAATATTTCGTGAGATGACATACAAGACTAGGGCTAAGATTTTATAATATTTAGCTAGAAACATTAAATATATTATCATCCAATACTATGAACAGAGACTGTTTTTTTATGTATTGTTAGAAACATTCTAAGGACTGTAATATTTTTGTTGAGCCTAGAGATAACATACAAGACTGGGGCTATGTTTTTATAATATTTAGTTACAAACATTAAATATATTATCATCTAATACTATGAATAAAGACTTTGGTTTTGTATGTATTGTTAGAAATATTTTAAGGACGTAAATATTTTTGTTGAGCCGTGAGATGGCATCCCAGGGGTAGGGCTATGTTTTTATAATATTTAGCTAGAAACATTTTAAGGACTTTAATATTTTTGTTAAGGCGTGAGATGGCATCCAAGACTAGGGCTATGTTTTTATAATATTTAGTTACAAACATTAAATATATTATATCATCCAATACCATAAACAAAGACTTCGATTTTTTTTTATGTATTGTTAGAAATATTTTAAGGACGTAAATATTTTTGTACTGATATGACATTCAAGACTAGAGCTAAGATTTTATAATATGTAGCTAAAGACTTTAATATTTTTTGATATTATCATACAATACGATGAACAAATACTTTGTGTTTTTTTTATGTTTGTGTTTAATTTAAATTGTGTTTACACTTATAATTTACGTATCCAAGACTAGGGCTAAGTTTTTATAATGTTTAATACTTGTGTTTTTTGTAATTTTACTTTTTACAAGTAGCAAGGCAGTTAATCTAGGACCAAACTTTGTTTGAACACATGAAGTGATACCTCCACGAATACCGGATTCAATCATAAGATGTTTATCATAATCAGTCCATAGTTCCAATTTTACTTCTGTATATTTCAAACAGGTGTCAAATGCCAACCCAGGCGTTGTGAAATACCAACTTGGATCAATGCTGTAAATAGATTCACCCACATTTCTAAACTGTTCAACTATGTCGCTTAAAAGAATTATGTCTGTTGTTAAATACAATTCTGTGTAATCTTTAAGTGTTTGTATATGAAAGCGGTCCAGACTTGAAACTTCATATCATATAAACTAAATATATTTTAAATATTTATTTTATTTTATTTTTACTATAAACACTACATTGAAGCCTAATAGGCTTATTGCAGGGAGTTGGGTAAAATAAAGTGATTACATGAACAAAAATTAGAAAAATTAGAATACAGCGGTAGCTAAAAGCTGACTAACAAAGAAAACAAAAACAAACAAAATATATATATATATATATATGTTTTACATTATATGAACTATACATCAAACTTTTCTGCCAAGTCTATCACTACCTTTTATTTTCCTTTCAAAATTTTTATTTATTTTATTTTATTTTTTTTCTTTTTCTCCCCATTGTTATATCTATTTCTCATCCATGTATCCTCACAAATCTACATACAACATAAACATAAACTAAAAATCAAACTGTAATGAAATTAACTGCATATAAACATAAAAGCAACAAAATAGAATTCAAAACTTAAAAAGAAAAATTCACTGCTTAATACAAAATACCTAACAAGTTATACACAAACAAAGCTAAATTCACAATAAAAGTTAAGTTGATCAATTCATACCTAATTTCAATTTCCTCAAGTTGAGGCTGTTTAAGATATAAAAGTAGACATGATCTAATTTTTCAACAGAAACTATGTCTAATATGTTAATAATGTTGTTATGGTCATCCAAGTTCTTTATATATCTGCTTAAATACATTGATCTAACATTAGAGTACAAAGGACAATTTAATAAAAAGTGAGCAACATCCTCTTTACATTCTCGGGAACAACACAGACAACGTTCTTTACCAAAAACAAATTTTTCGCCTTTAATATATAATCTGGTATGATGTTTGGAAGCCAGACGTAACTGACAGACTGCTCTGATTTTATTGATATGAGAATTATATAAAATAAATTGACTGTGAGGATTAAAGGGACAGATATTTCTATAGTACATATTATAACCGGAATTAATTACTTTGTCAATGTCCTTACTAAACAGATTATTGCTGAATGCTGTTATTATGTTATTAAATTCAGTTTCCGTTAATCTAGAACTTTGAGCGAACCAGATATCCGATCTGCCGATAGTAAATAAGTATTCTTTCAGCTCAAGGGCCCAGTTAAACGGCAACTTAATACTCGAGAATTCAACCAATCTGTTATAACAGATTTTTGGGATTCTGTCATCAGCCATGCTAAGCAAACAGATCCACCACCTAAGCATTCTCTTGAAGATCTTTAGCTGAGTATGAATCCGACCTGTTTCAAGCCTCACATATGAGTCCGGAGTAGTTATACTTAGACCTAATATTTTTTTTAAGAAATTCACTTGTCCTCGTTCTATGATAGACCCATATCTACCAGCCCAAATCTCTGACATATATAAAAGGTTGCTTTCAGACACAGAATCATATAGGTGACAATTTGATCGCCATGAGTCTGATTTTAAGCCGCTCAAAATTTTTATTACCACTGAGAGTGCAGCAGTACCCTTAGATAGAAAGTATTTAACGGACTGACAGAAAGTACCTGAACTATAAAAAGGAACTCCCAGATAAACAAAACTATTGACAATTTCTATATCATAGTTATTGAACTTAAAAGATTTAAAGTTTGAGGTTCGTCCACCTTTATGGAAGGGAAGTATTTTAGTTTTTGAAATATTAACGGTTAAACTATTAATTGTACAATATTTATGTAGAATATTTAAATTTGTCTGTGTTTCTTGCCACGAAGAAGCTAAAATAGCAACATCGTCGGCGTATAACAGTAAATGCAAATCTGTATTACTATTAATGTTAATCCCGCGGCTTCCATTAGAGACAAAAAACTGTGTCATATCTGAGATGAATAACAAAAAAAGGAGCGGACTTAGGACTTCACCCTGAAGCACCCCTTCAGTTATGGCAATATCCTTTGAAGTATTACTTCCCTGAGTTATAATGAAAGATGACACCTCATATAAATTTTTAAGAATCCTAATTATCTTTGTGCTAATTCCCATTTGATACAATTTATGCCACAACAATGAATGATTTAAGGAGTCAAAAGCTCTTTTAAAATCAACAAAAATAGTAAAAACTTTTCTCCTTTTTAATCTTAATTGAATATTTACTGCCGATATCAATGAAAAAACACCGTCTCTACAGCCCCGACCTGGTCTGAAACCAAATTGGTTTTCAGAGATCAATTTATTAGTATCAAGCCATTTTGTCAGTCTATTGTAGATAATAAACGTAAAAAGTTTCACTATATTATTAAATAGAGAAATACCCCTATAGTTATAGAGGTCAAGAGGATCACCTTTTTTAAAGATCAAATTAAGTTTTATCTTACCCCAGGATGAAGGTACACTTTCTTTTTCCCATATTTTATTAAAAAGATTTAATAAATAGTGAATCCATTCATCTGTGAGATTCTTTAAACATTCATTTGGTATTAAATCAATGCCGGTGGCCTTTTTATTTTTACAATTGATTAAAGACAAGTGAATTTCATCTAGTGAGATATCAGCATCCAACTCGGGATTATAATAACCAAAAAATGCTTCAAAACAAGGTTGGGATCTTGTATAAATGGAAAAATAAAAATTTTCCCATTGTTGGACACTTATTGGACAAATCTTTAACTGTGTTTTCTTAAATTTGTTGACAACATTCCAAAACTCACTTGGTTTATTTATTTTACGAAAACTGTCTTTGATGTTATTATAATACTGTTGTTTACAAGTTTTTAATAAATTTTTGTATTTCTTTTTAATTTGCTGGTATTCCAAAACACAGGTTTTTTCAAATTTATTGTTATTACATATTTTAAAACTGTCTTTGACAGCTTTTTTAACTCTGAAACATTCAACCGTAAACCACGGCTTATTTTTGTTAATTATCGAAATCTTCTGTTTTTTAATCATACCTGCCTGGTTCATACTGTCAAGAACAGCTGTTTCAAAATTTGCATATAAATCATTAATATCATCGCTATTGTAATAAATTCGCGGTGAATGTTTCAGCTTTATCACAAAATTAGTAAGATGATCCATATCACGAAAAATTTTAATAATTTCACCATTCTCAATTGAGTGTTTTGGATTACAGTGATTATAAAATTTAATCATTAATTTAACAGAGCACGCTAAATGGTCGGATAAGTCAGAGATATTAGTAATGTGTAAGTCATTGATAATCATAAGAGATTCAAGAGATGCGCACACCAAATCGATCACACTGCACCCTTGACTACTCACGTATGTGTATGTGCCTAACTTATCGCTCACTGTTCGACCGTTAATTATAAAGAAACCCATTTCATCCAAAACTTCAATCAAATTAAGCCCTCTTTTATTGACAGTGAGATCACAAGAACTTCTATTACTTTCAAGAAAAGAATTCGTAAAACATTCAGCATTTACAGTATCCCGTTCACCTACTCTACCATTGAAATCGCCCGCTAAAATTAAGTTACAGCAACCATACATTAATTTAATTTCGTGAAGATCATTTTTTATCAATTCAATAATGTAATCATTTTCTTTACCTGGTTTTAGATATACCAAACAGACAATAAGGGCAGCATGATCATTTTTTAATAGAATGGAAAGCCACCAATCTCTAGATTGCAATAACGTTACACTCACATTAAGACACTTTTTAACAAAAATAACCAAACCGCCACTGCCACGACCTTTTATTTTCACTTTTTTAGCTGGTACTGCAACGGAGGTATAATTCTTGAAAAAATGTGGATAAACAATCTTCTCAGAGAGATGCCATGTTTCATAAATTCCAATGACGTCATGAGACACCAGTTTTTTAATTTCATCTCGGGATAAGTTAAAGAGGGTAGAAAAGCCATTTACATTCCAAAAACATAAAGAAATTTCGTCATTAACATAATTATTAATTATTTTTTCCGATCCACAGCGGGAGGGCGGGCTGTTAAAAAAACATCGAGTGGTCGAGATTTCTTATCCGTTTGACGCCGCCTTCTTTTATTCCTACTTTCCAGAGAAATTTTTGAGCCTTGGGACGAAACATCAGTTTCCAAATCTTCAAATTCATCAGTAAAAGGATCCTCCTGTATCTTTTCAGGGAGTCCTTTTAGATTGACAATATCAGAGACTGAATTAATTGTTATAGCCATGGAATTTTCTTCTTTCCTAATTAAAACCCTACCCCGTCTAAACAGACGTATTTAACAAGGTTTTGGGTTTTCAGCTCTTTAGCTTTTTTAAAAAGAAAATAATTAGATGGAGACATTTCTTCAAAAATTTTTATAAATACAGGTTTATCTACTGAACCTAAATTGATTGAGCCTTTTTTCTTGGCTAAGTTTATAAACTGAGATTTCATTGAAGGGTTGAAAAATTTTAGGATAATCGGAGAATAATATTCATTTGACCTGGTCTTGACACGGTACACAGATTTTATGGAGTTAATTTCCAAATCGAGGCCAATAAAATCTGCAATTTGCTTAATAAGTTGAAAAATATTCTCCTCTGGCTTATAAGGAACATTAAGAATTCTCAAGCCATCATAATGCACAAACTGCTGAGTAAAGTTAAAAGAAGACTGAAGATTCTGAAATTGAGTCTTTATGTCTGTTAATTCTTTTTGCAAAGATTTTATTTTATTACTCGCTTTAAACAAATTATTTTGAAGGCTCTCAACGGAAGATTTAATTTCATTTTTGAAAGAATTGAGTGAAGAAGAAACATTTTGACTCTCGCTTTTTACAGATTTTATTTCTGACTTAATAGAGCCCAGTTCAGAAGCGATACTACCTAGCCCTTGTTCTAATCTGGTCAGAATTAAAGTAGTGGGATCATTTCCCCCACCACTAACACGCTCACCTGCTAAGCCAGCTATCCCCACTGTCGAGTGCTGTGTTGACATATCTTGTTTATCCATAACGAAAATCACTAAAAATTAGAAGTAAGTAACTTCACTAATACGCTCAGAGTTCAAACTTTGCTTCACTTTAAAAAGAAAAAAAAATGTTATTACCACTAAAATGTCGATAAAAAAAAAAAAAAAAATAACAAAAAGTAAGAGAAAAAAAAGAGCGTAATTTAAATAACACGACAATATAAATTTTTTCCAAAACAATTTTCACCAACCTAGTAAAAAACAACAGTTTTATTAAGAACACACTGAAAGAGATGTTTTCTGGTCAGAGGCTCAAGCCCAACTCATATAAACTAAATATACAAAGATCTACAACTTTTATTTAAAACATTACTTTGGGAAAATTCATTTAACGCCACTTTTAGCGGAGGGTTGGGGTTACAGCTTCTCTTTGTGGTACAATTTTTATTTGTTTTATATCAGTCAACTGGATTTCAGATTGATTATAAATTTACATTTTCTATTTTGTCTTTTACTCCAGTTTTCAAAATTATAATTGACATTATAGTTTGTGTTTCCACCGACGGTCTGTGACCATGGTTGGTGTCTTTGGAAGTTCAATTATTTTTTTTTTCATTATTTGTTTTGTATATTATTTGTAATAAAGACTATTAATAATAATATAGTTTGTGTACCAAATTTAATGAAATTCGTCGAAAACTGAAAAATCTTTTCAGTAAAAGCGCACTTCCGGTTTACTAATTTTGTCTTAAAACTTGGAATTTTGGCCATCTATTTAATTTTGTTTGGATGATAGAATTGTATAATCAACTATGATATCACTTTAGAGAAGCTGTAACCCCAACCCTCCGCTAAAAGTGGCGTTAAAAGTAATTTTCCCAAAGTAATGTTATAAAACATAAGTTGTAGATCTTTGTATATTTAGTTTATATGATATGAAGTTTCAAGTCTGGACCGCTTTCATATACAAACACTTAAAGATTACACAGAATTGTATTTAACAACAGACATAATTCTTTTAAGCGACATAGTTGAACAGTTTAGAAATGTGGGTGAATCTATTTACAGCATTGATCCAAGTTGGTATTTCACAACGCCTGGGTTGGCATTTGACACCTGTTTGAAATATACAGAAGTAAAATTGGAACTATGGACTGATTATGATAAACATCTTATGATTGAATCCGGTATTCGTGGAGGTATCACTTAATGTGTTCAAACAAAGTTTGGTCCTAGATTAACTGCCTTGCTACTTGTAAAAAGTAAAATTACAAAAAACAATAGTATTAAACATTATAAAAACTTAGCCCTAGTCTTGGATACGTAAATTATAAGTGTAAACACTTTAAATTAAACATAAACATAAAAAAAACACAAAGTATTTGTTCATCGTATTGTATGATAATATCAAAAAATATTAAAGTCTTTAGCTACATATTATAAAATCTTAACTCTAGTCTTGAATGTCATATCAGTACAAAAATATTTACGTCCTTAAAATATTTCTAACAATACATAAAAAAAAATCGAAGTCTTTGTTTATGGTATTGGATGATATAATATATTTAATGTTTGTAACTAAATATTATAAAAACATAGCCCCAGTCTTGGATGCCATCTCACGCCTTAACAAAAATATTAAAGTCCTTAAAATGTTTCTAGCTAAATATTATAAATTTAAACATAATTTAATTTAAACATTAACATATACATAAACATAAAAACACAAAACCACGTATTCGTTCATGTATTGGCCAATATATTTTAATGTTTCTAGCTAATATTATAAAGAAATAGCCCTAGCCCTGGGAGCCATCTACACGGCTCAACCAAAATATTATTTAACTCCTTAATATTCTTTCTACAATACATACAAAACCGTCTTTATTCATAGTATTAGATGATATATTTTATGTTGTTACTAATACTATAAAAACATAGCCCCCGTCTTTATCGTTTCTCTAGGCTCAACAAAAATATTAACAGTCCTTTATAATGTTTCTATCTAAACAATACATAAAAAAACATGTCCTGTTTCATAGTATGGATGATAATATATTTAATGTTTCTAGCTAAATATTATAAAATCTTAGCCCTAGTCTTGTATGTCATCTCACGAAATATTATAAGTGTAAAGATAATTTACTTTAAACATGAACAAAATACATAAAAATTCACAAAGTATTTGTTCATCGTATTGGATGATAATATATTTAATGTTTCTAGCTAAATATTATAAAATATTAACCCTAGGCTTCGATGTCATCTCACGGCTAAAAAAACAATATAAAAGTCATTAGATTGTTTCTAACAATACTTTAAAAAAAAAACAGTCTTTATTCATAGTATTGTATGATAATATCAAAAATTATTAAAGTCCTTAGCTCGACTTGTATGCCATCTCACGGCTCAAGAAAAATATTGAAAAACACAAAGTCTTTGTTCATCGTATTGGATGATAATATATTTAATGTTCGTAGCTAAATATTATAAAACTTAACCCTAGTCTTGTATGTCATCTCGCGGCTCAAAAACGATATGAAAGTCCTTAAAATGTTTCTAGCTAAATATTAGAAGTGCAAACATAATTTAATTTAAACATGAAAAATACGCAAAGTATTGTATGATAATATCAAAGACTATATTATAGACTATACTTATAAAATCTTAGCCCTAGTATTGTATGTCATCTCCTGGCTTAAAAACAATATTAAAGTCCTTAGAATGTTTTGAAAAAAAAAACAGTCTTTATTCATAGTATAGGATGAAAATATATTTAATGTTTCTAGCTAAATATTATAAAAACTTAGCCCTCAACTTGCATGGCATCTCCCGGCTCAAAGACAATATTAAAGTCCTTAGAATGATTCTAACAATGCATAAAAAAAAATCAAAGTCTTTATTCATAGTATAGGATGATAATATATTTAGCCGCCTAGTCTAGGATGGCTCAATAGCAATATTATGGCCCTTAGAATGTTTCTAACTAAATCATATAAGTGTAAACATAGCCCTCGACTTAAAAAAAACAAAGTCTTTATTCATAGTATAGGATGATAATATATTTAATGTTTGTAACTAAATATTAAAAAAACTTAGCCCTCGACTTAAAAAAAACAAAGTCTTTATTCATAGTATAGGATGATAATATATTTAATGTTTGTAACTAAATATTATAAAAACTTAACCCTCGACTTAAAAAAAACAAAGTCTTTAGTTCATAGTAAGGATAAATATATTAATGTTTTTAACTAAATATTATGAAAACTTAGCCCTAGTCTTGGATACGTAAAAAAAAAAACAAAGTCTTTATTCATAGTATTCCATAATAATATATTTAATGTTTCTAGCTAAATTTTACACAACTTAGCAGCATGTCCTGTATGTCCTCTCACGGCTCAAAAACAATATTAAAGTCCTTAGAATGTGTTTAGCTAAATTTTATAATTTTTAACATAATTTAATTTAAACAGTAACATATTTTATTTAAACACAAACATAAAAAACACAAAGTATTTGTTCATCGTATTGTATGATAATATAGTAGGACCTAGTCCTGGGATGTCATCTCACGACTCAAAAACAATATTAATGTCCTTAGAATGTTTCTAACAATACATAAAAAAAGTCTTTATTCATAGTATTGAATGATAATTCATTTAATGTTTGTAGCTAAATATTATAACATATTTGCCCTAGTCTTGTATGTGATCTCACGAAATAGTATAAGTGTAAAGGTAATTTAATTTAATCATGAACAAAAGACATAAAAATTCACAAAGCATTTGTTCATCGTATTGGATGATAATATATTTAATGTTTCTAGCTAAATATTATAAAATATTAACCGTCGACTTGGATGTCATCTCACGGCTAAAAAACAATATAGAAGTCCTTAGAATGTTTCTAACAATATATAAAAAAATCAAAGTCTTTGTTCATAGTATTGGATGATAATATAAAAAATTATTAAAGTCCTTAGCTCGACTTGTATGCCATCTCACGGCTCAAGAAAAATATTGAAAAACACAAAGTCTTTGTTCATCGTATTGGATGATAATATATTTAACGTTCGTAGCTAAATATTATAAAACTTAACCCTAGTCTTGTATGTCATCTCGCGGCTCAAAAACGATATGAAAGTCCTTAGAATGTGTTTTGGAACAAAAAAACAGTCTTTATCATAGTATAGGATGATAATTATTTTAATGTTCTAGCTAAATATTATAAAAACTTAGCCCTCAACTTGCATGGCATCTCCCGGCTCAAAAACAATATTAAAGTTCTTAGAATGATTCTAACAATGCATGAAAAAAATCAAAGTCTTTATTCATAGTATAGGATGATAATATATTTAGCCGCCTAGTCTAGGATGGCTCAATAGCAATATTATGGCCCTTAGAATGTTTCTAACTAAATCATATAAGTGTAAACATAGCCCTCGACTTAAAAAAAACAAAGTCTTTATTCATAGTATAGGATGATAATATATTTAATGTTTGTAACTAAATATTAAAAAAACTTAGCCCTCGACTTAAAAAAAACAAAGTCTTTATTCATAGTATAGGATGATAATATATTTAATGTTTGTAACTAAATATTATAAAAACTTAACCCTAGTCTTGGATACGTAAAAAAAAAAAAAGTCTTTATTCATAGTATTCGATAATAATATATTTAATGTTTCTAGCTAAATTTTACACAACTTAGCAGCATGTCCTGTATGTCATCTCACGGCTCAAATAATATTAAAGTTCTTAGAATGTGTTTAGCTAAATTTTATAATTTT